>JADRCH010000118.1:1494334-1540399 GCA_019843965.1 Rhynchomys soricoides | reverse complement strand
CGCCCACAGCAATGGACCCACCGATAATAACCAACCCGCCCACAGCAGGTGGAACACCATTCACCCCACCCATACCCACCCCACCTGTAGCTACACAGAGCTCTACAGTCGGGCCAGGCATGGTGGTCCGCATCTGTAGGCACTCAGAGGCTGAGGAAGGATTGCAAACTCAAGGCCAGCCTTGACTACACAGTAAGACCTTGTCTAAGAAAGGCAAGTGCAGACAGAAAGACAAGCCCCAGAGCGAAATCTGACTCCAAGCTAGCAGGTCTTTAATGTATGCTGGTCCCTGTGCCCACAAGCTTTCCAGCCCTAGGGAACTGCCTTTCTGGTCATCTCGAAGGTCTTAGAGATTAAATAATAAGGTCACTCTAGAAGGTAGCCAAGGAGGGGTTGGTTCATCTACCCAGGACATCTGGCTGGGTCACTAGCAAGCTCCTCTCCTCGGACCAACATCCTGTGGGCCTTCTTGGGTCTTCTGCTACAAACTCCTTCCCCCTCTTCACTGAGTACTGGCTCAGGCAGCCAGCAGGCAGGCAGTCTGACTTGGTGACACAATCTTTGGGTCTTTACGTTTAAGATAGATTCCTCTGCTCTTTAGGAGTTGCTAGGATTTCCTACTGAATTTCTGCATGCTGTTTGTTTGTTTGTTTGTTTTTAATTTGGGGATCATTCTCTAGCCTGCATTCAGCTGATCTGGAACTCACTATGTAGCCCGGGATGGCCTCAAAGTTGCAGCAATCCTCCTGCCTTAGCCTTCCACGTGATAAGAATACAGGGATGGGCAATCACATCTGGTGTCTTCATCTCTCTACTGCCCGACAAAGAACTAAAATAACCAAAATCTATTCTAGAAGTCACAGACCAGCTGGGGGTGGTGATGCGCGCCTTTAATCCAGAGGCAGGTGGGTCTTTATGAGTTGGGCTACACAGCAACTTCCAGGGCAGACGGGGCTACATAATAGAGAGACCCTGTGTCAAAACTAAAACAAAAGCCAAAAAGTCATAAACCATCATTTACTGAATTTTAAAGTTTTCTTCTAAGAAGTCAACAGGATGAGAATCCAACTCAAGTCCTCATTTTTTTTCTTCCCTTTTTGTTTGTATTTGTTTGTTTTCCCCAAACAATTAGGAAGACTTGTTTGAAATAGGAACTGCAGAAACTATCAGGAAATGATGGAAAAGCCAGACTAGAAGAGAGTTAGAGAGGACAGCCAGTGCCCAGCCCTCTCAGCTTAGAACACAAACACCCATCCAGTCCACTTCTGACCGCACAGCATGGTCTCTGGCATGGAGAATCCAGGATGGACATCATCCTGGGTGGCCCAAGTGAAGAAGGCATGCTAGTGGTGGCAGTGAAGCTCAAAACATACAAGAAGGGTTTTCCAGGTCAAATCTACAACCCGTTTCCTCAGCCAAGGTCATGGAAGAGCCAGGAAATCTACCAGAGGAACAGCGCCAACAGAGCCAACAGCTCCTGCATGGAAGAGAAGCCTGGGCACAAACGTGTGTCATATCAGCCAGGGTGTATTCTGAATTGCTCACTGAGACACAGTAGTGGCTCATGCATAGAATCCCAGTAACTGGAGGCTCAGACAAGAGGACTGAGCTACAGAGTTCTACACCATAGGCTAGGCCAGGGCAAGACCTGGCCTCAAAACACAAACCACATAGAAAGGAGAAATGTCCATAGGTAAACAACCTAGCTAGTTAGTTTCCTAGAAAAACAGAAACAAGGATGTAGGATTCAGGCATGTCAGATGCCATGCATGGCTGTCTAACCATGTGAAATCAATCAATGCCATACCCTAAGCCCCAGTGCAAATGGTACAAAGTGCTAGCAAAGGCCAATTAAACTTGATTCCCAGTGGAGGCCACTGGGAAATGACAGCATTTGAGGAAGAAAACAGCCTGTGGCTTCCACCGCACTCCTCCCTCTGCTGCTGCCTCTTCTCAGATGCACACACATACAGGCCAGCTGCAGAGAGTAGAGGGGACCTCCAAAAGCAGGTCCACATCCCCAACCTCAGCCCTCACCAGAGAGACCTCATTTAATCTGTGACCATATACGTAAACACGTTAAACAGAAATGGTTCTGGATCTCAAACCCAACTGCAAGCATCTGTATTAGAGACAGAGACTCACAGGAGAAGCTACACGAAGACAGGCACACATGCATGAGGAAGCCACCGGACAGAGAGTGAAGAGGTGAGGAAGATGAGAGCCATTGGAGTACCCTGCTGAGAGCTTTCTCTCTCTTCCCTTAGAGATATGCTCTACCATCTCCCAGGCTGGCCTTAAGGTATGAGTCCCTCTCCCTGTACCTCCCAGGGGCTAGGATTACAAGAGTGCACGATCACACCCAGTTATGGGTCACCTATCTGAATACTATATTGGTGTCTGTCACTTACATAGTTGCATGTTTTCACTTGCAGACCCAGAGTCTTCCTCATGCAGTGATCGGCAGGGCTAGAGAGCTCTGTCTTCCCCATCACACCACGAAGGAGTGTGCCCTTACCCTTGGTACCTCATGTCAAACACACCAGCCACTCTACGAGTCCAGTTATTCCCCCTCTCCAGCTGTGGGCTCTGCACCAGATGCACCAGACACAGAAGTAAATGCCCTTGGCCAAGAGACCACTTGGTGGCAGCCTCCTCCAGGGAGGCAAAGAGAAAGGCCATAGCTCTTCCCTGCACCCAGCAACAGCCCCTCACAGTCATGATACTCTCTACCCTGCTGCGCACGGCAGCGCTGAACCCGGGGATTGTCTAATTTCCACACTACTCCTGTAAATGTCCACCACACAGATGTGTGCGTGCAGAAGGTAGAACATGCTGCACAGGCATTACCATTTGGTCTAAAGAGTTCTCTTGTGCTCACACCCTTCCACCCCATGGGACATAGGAACTGGCTCCCAGAGCTGGGCTTCAGGGTCTATCTGGTAAAGCAAAAAGCCGGACTTAGCTCTGGCATGGCACCAGTGGGTAGGTTTAACTCATGAGGGGAGAAGTGTACTTAGTTTGCTCTTCTTTCCCAATCTGTGACCCAAACCTCCAGTATGGGCAGATTCCAGGTGCTGACCATAAGGCTGGGTTTCTAGAAGCACAAAGAACATTCATAATTTCTCATAATTCCCAATTCCCTCTTCCATGTGAACAATGTCTATGCTCAAATAAGATCATCAGAGGTCATTCCTGCCTAACCCATCCTGCCTCAGGGCTCACATCTTTAAGAAAGGGAAGTATACAGCATCTGATACATAAAATCACACATGGATACATAGTTTCTTCTGGCCAGTCCTGCCCCAGCCAGGCTGCTGCAGCTTATGCAAAAGCAGTTGAGGGCCACTCACTCACCTCGGGTGGTATATCCACCAATGACATAAATCTTCCCCTTGCACTCACAGGCAGAGAACTCAGCCAAAGGATTTGGCAGGGGAGCCACAAAATTCCACGCATCTTGCTCGGGATTGTAGCACTCCACGTTAGAAACGGCCTGCCCACCGATGGCATAAAGCTTCGAATTGACGGCCACAAGTTTGAAGTTAGATCTGAAAGAAAGACACAGACCACAAGGTCAGTTCTGGCCGTGACATGGGAGGAAGCTCTCCAGCAGAAGGTGTCATCGTGAAGTGTTCCAGTCAGAGCCATTCTGCCTGGTGACTGCAGCAGTGACTTCTCAGGTGTTACCCTGGTACCCAGGACTCCACATTCTGCTGGACAGGAATGGGAATCCACAGTCACAAGCAACTACAAACAGACAGCTCTTGGTGACAAGGACCAATCTTGCTTGAGGGCCTGAGGCCAGGAACAGGGTACCTGTTCTATACTGAATGCAGTTTTCCTCATCTGAAGATGCTGTGCCTGGATCCAGCCAACAGCTTCAGACCCATATTGCATCTGTCTTGGGCATGTACAAACATCCATCCTCCTTAGATGAGACAGTGCAATAACTACCTAAAGAGAACATTCATTCTGTTCTGCTACATGCAGTTCAAGATGAACTAAAGAGCAGGAGGGTGCTGGAGTGACGTGCAGCCCGTGACATTTTAAGTTCAGACCTGGAACCAATGCCCAGTCAAAGTCACTATGTTCATGTCACAGTGGTCCCCATATCTGACAGAAATAACTCATAGAAGGACTTCTGGCTCACAGCTTCAAAGAATTTCAGCTTATCATGGCAAGGAGTCCTTGAAGAGCAGTCCTTGGTGGCAGGGGCTGGAGGCTGGCACACCATAGTGGAGTGAGAGGCACAGAGATAGAAGGAACCAGCAGCCAGGTGTGACCTTCAAATCCCACTCTTTGTGACTACATCACCTCTTGCCAAGAGACCCATATTGTAAATGATCCAAAAACCTCACTGAACAGCCTCACCAGCTGAGGAAGAAGTTCCCAAGACTGAAGACTTGCTCCTGGAGTGGTGGGGCAGGGAAAAGGCAGAGGGGACAGGGACAGTCCTGATCACCACCCACCAATGCTAAAAGACTACTACACCTTCCAGAAGTATGGGCAAGAAAGAAGGCAGGGCTGGTTGGTTAAGGGCACTGGCTGCTCTTGCACAGGACCCAAGTTCAATTCCCAGCACATACATGGCAGCTTCCAACCTCCTGGAACTCCAGCTCCAGGGAATCTGATTCTCTCTTCTGGCTTCCTCGGGCCCTGGCACACATGTGACATATCATCACACAGATGTGCATTTAAATACCTTTAAAATACGCCTTTAGAAGAGAGAGAGTACAGACTCACCCCTCGGCTGTCTGCTCATGGAATGGGTAGTTCATTTTTCCTCAGAGAGGAGGCTCCAGTACACACGCAGATATAAAGGATACAGCTCATTATATACTCAGTTGCCACATATGAATGGGGATGGCTAAGCTGAACTAATGATTAATAAGTGTGTTGTCATCAGCTTCAGATACTAGCTAAGTAAGAAAAAGTTGGTCATTTTGAGGGTGTCCCCACTCCTCTACAGAGACACACAACAGGCACGTTCACAACCCTCCCTACAGCACAGAGGCCACGCACCCATCAGCTGGCTCAGCCCCAGCTCCTCACAACCAGCAGCAGGTCCATTTCAGGTCCTCATCTCTAATGCAGGGGAATCTCACCCCAGCGACTAAACACCTAAGCAAGAGATGTTCTTGGCCCAAACCTTTCTGCCTCGTGAAATGAAGGTGCCAGACCTGGCTCTTGTATCTAACTCCAACAAGGATTGCTCCAGGAAGAATTACAAGGTAGGAAAGCCAGGGGCGGAAGCAGCTAACAAAGGCAAAGCAACAGCAGCAGCTGTGTAGGTAGGTGGGAGAGGGAACCCTGGGTGCAGTGGAGGGAGAACACTAAGAAGTTAAGGCTCTTTACAGGTGTCTGGGTGCATATGAACTGTTTCATTTTGTTTTCCAAGTGTGAGGGTGAACCCAGCATTCTCCATCCAGAGCCTCAAGATCATTAAATCCAGCCAGCCGTGCAGACAGATTTCGCCCTGGTGGCAGCACCTGGGCGGTCCCCAATTCGTGCTGCTTACTCTCCCCACTGCCAATGGTCCTTAACATGCAACCATGATCCCTCGCTGTGTGTGCAGATTTGGTGAACCAGAGGAAATACCGTTCATAAACAAGCTCTAGATCTTAACTGGCTCAGGGTGGTTTCACTTCCCACGGGTGGGTACACAGATAGTAAATTCTGTAGTATCAAAACAGCATGTGCAATTCATCCTGCATGCTCTTAGGCAAACAGGTAAGAGGTCTTTTTCTGAGACTGAAGACAGGCAGCTAAGTAAACAATTCCATCCCTCCAAGCCCAGTAAGCGCAAGCTCTCATCAAGAGGGACATTTATTAATGTTGGGTTTGCTTGCAGATGGGCTAGCCACCTGAAAACAAACCAGATTGCTAAATTTAGAGGCACATCACTGAGGGCTCTAACTCCAGGCTTGTACAGAGAAATCTAAACTCCACTGTTGAACAGCTGGGTGACCTGGGATAGTAACTGAATCTCAGTAGATCTGTGCCTCAGTTTCCCCACCTCTCAAGTAGAGTCAAGCACACAGTCTGCCCTAGGGGGAGGAGGAGCCTTGGTATTGTTTTTAAAATTTTATTTCTTTAACTATTTGCATATAGGGATGTGTGCAGATGTGTAAAGATGCCCACAGCAACTGTGAACCACTCCAAGTGAATGCTAGAAATTGACTCAGGTCCCCTAGAACAAGCAGTACCTGCCCTTAACCACTGAACCATCTCCCTAGCCCCTCTTTGCTTTGAAACTTTATTACATTTATTTATTGCGTCTCTCTGTGTATATATGTATGTCTATGCATCAGCATGCATGTGGGGGTGTACATGCTGTGGCCTTCAGCCACATGAGTCCCAGGGGTTGTCAGGTTCAGCAGCAGTCCCTGAGCCCTCTCTCCAGCTGTGAGCCCCACTTCCTTAGCTCCAGGAGAACTGGCTTCTCACCACAGCACAAACAGCCTCCAGAATTCTTCAGTTTGTGCTCTCATGTACAAATCCCCGACGGCTCACTTCCAACTTCTTAAAGCAGCTCACACTCATTAGCTCAGAAGCGGTGAGTGTGCATCTGAGCCATCAATTTCTTCACAATTATCTTTTCTTTCTTCATATTGACCCCTGACACACCATATTCGGGAAGAAAGGTAACTGTAATACCAAATAAGCCTTCATTTTGTAACTGTGTATGATTCACTCACAGTGAGTAAAAAGCAAGAGACACAAATTAGGCATGGCTGCAATTTCATTTCCATTTCCCTTGGGAAAAAATGCAAACTCTGATGGCTACAGAACATGGGGTCAGCCTGAGGCTACAGGTTCAATTCCCAAAGCAGAGGCAGGGGGTGATGGGAGGGCTGAGACAGGAGGATCTAGAGTTTAGAGAGGCCAGGCTGAGCTATACAGAAGCCCCTGACTCAAACACACACTTAAAACTAAGTGATCCATCGCTGGGCAATGGTGACACATGACTTTAATCCCAGCACTCAGGGTACAGGGGCAAACAGACCTCTATGAGTTCGAGGCCAACCTGGTCTACAGAGTGAGTTCCAGGACAGCCAGAGCTACACATAGAAACCCTGTCTCAAAAATCAAAAACTAAGTGATGTGACCTTTTTAAATACCTATCCACAGACTAACAGCTTTGAAAACCAAAGTGAGGAGGTTGACACCAGAGCTGAGGTTGGCCCTTTGTGTAAAAACGAACTAAACTCGCTGGGGAAATGGGGTCAGTAATGAGACCAACCTCACAGAGATGCTGGAGACTAATAACAAAGTAACCACAACACCTGACCCAGAAACAGTTCCTGAAACAAAAACGCAACAGTGGCTTGCTACAGACAATTCTGTTACTGTGAAACGCAAAGCTCCTCCCCAGGCCCATCCAGTCCTCCTGTCCTTCCTTCCCCTTCCTCAGCTGTAGTGACCTCTGCTGGGGACCAGGACTGAGATGGGAGAAGTTGGAAAACAGAAACACTCATTGTGGGAAAGTCAGAAAGCAAAAATCAAAAGCAATTTCAACTGTTGGTCAGAATCCGGCTGTGGAGGTTAAAACAGGCCTGCCCATTTTCCCTCCTTCCCTGGTGCCTAGCTGTGTGGGCTCCGCACCAAGGATAAAGCCTCTCAAAGTGTTCCCAATTCACCCTCCTCTGCCAAGAGAGCTGTTGGTGAGGCCTCTCTGGCCTTGCTACATTCTCACACAAACAGGACCCACCCAACGTCACCTTCAGAGCAGAAGCCCAGAGCTGAGGAAGACCCTAGAGACAATCTTAGAAATTAAAAAAAATTTTTTTACAAAGGGTGCCTGCAGTCAGTGGCCAGTCCCTGCAAGCTGTCCCTAATTAAGGTGGAAAGGATTTTTTTGTGTGGTCATACAAGCTTTCACATGTCAAGAGTCAAATCTGTGTTCAGACAATGAACCAGTGTTGTACACCTGAAAACGGGCCTCAGAAAAGAAAGGAAAGAAAGAAAGAAAGAAAGAAAGAAAGACAGACAGACAGACAGACGCCGGTACTTATACAGTATTCTCTTTTTTTAAATTACACTTATTTATGTGTGTGAACATATACACAGGCCACAGCACACATGAAAGGTCAAAGGACAACTTGTAGGGATCAGTTCTCTCCTTCTACCGAGTGGGTCCTAGGACTTAAATTCAGTTCATCAGGCTTGGCAGCAAGTGCCTATAACCAACTAAGATCCATGTTACCAACCTAGATGGTCTTTTTCAAACTTATGTATGACTTTACACTATACCTTGAGAAGAAATTCCAAAGATTCACATCCAAACATAAGAAGGCAGAAGTGTGAGACAGGTGAGTCTGTCCACATTCTCCTCTGAGAGAGACTTCCACACTACAGAATATAAAAGGAGTCACACACAGCAAAGCCAGCAGAAAGGATGAAGCTGTTTCTTACAAGAAGCCACTCAAACCCAAAGCCTAGGACTTGGGGCTTGCACAGCCGTGTGTTCTGTTTGCTCTGCCAGGTTTCTACTGTTGGTGATTTGCTTCTTTTCAAGTCAGAATAAATTGCCAACATTTAAAAACCTGGATACCTCATGTCTGGCCACACCTACTCCTCACTTCCACTAAAGAAAAACCAGTGTGGTCCAGGAGGAGGAGTCCCACGCTGCTACATTACACCTGGTCCCCACAATATTGTATTAACAGCCAGAGATTCACATCTCTAGCTGCCAATATGAATTTGAAAATGATAAGCAGGGGCTAGAAAAGTGGCTCAGCAATTAAGAGCAATGCCTGCTGTTACATAATAACTGGGTTTGAGTCCTAGCACCCCTGTCCTGGCTCACAACCATGTATAACTCCAGTTCCAAAGGATCCAGTGCCCTCCTCTGGGATCTGTGGGTACTGTACACAGGGTACACATACATGCAGGCAAAACACATACAATAAAAATAAATAAACCTTTTTTAAAAAGACAAGCCAATAGTCAGGCAGTGGTGGGACATACTTTTAATCCAGCACTTGGGAGGCAGAAGCAGGCAGATCTCTGAATTCAAGTCCAGCCTGATCTACAGAGTTCCAGGATAGCCAGGGCTACACAAAAAACCTCTGTCTCAATGACCATTTGTTTACAAAAATGCAGCCAATAAGCATCTGCAAAGAATGGTGTTCTGATGAGAGGGCATCACACTGAAGAGTTATTCACTGCATAGGGTGGAGAGGGCATCTCATCTTGGCAGGAGAGGGGACTGGCAAAATCCAACACTGCTAATGAGAATATTACAAGTCTTTCACAAGCAATTGGGCAGCCAAAGTATAAAATGTGCACATAACTTGCCCTACCCACCCAGAGATTCCTAGGTTTTAACCTGGAACCAACTCACATGTGCCAAAGACAGTCATACCCATAGACCAGAATGTCCAATACAGCACTGTTTACAGGGAAAGATGGATACCACCAAACACAGCCCAGAATGCTACATAAACATGAACAAGACAGAAGTAGCTAGCTCACATCTTTATTCCCATTATTGAAAAAAGCAGGAGGACTTGCCCCTAGTTCAAAGGCAGCTGGGGCTAAAGAGTGAGACCCTTTCTCCAAACAACCAATGTGCTGGTGTGTCTCTAATCATAGCACTGATGAGATAGAGGCAGGAGGGTAAAAAATGCAAGGTCATTCCCAGATATACAGAAAGTTCAAGGCCAGCCTGGGATACATGAGACCCTGTCTCAAAAAAAGGTAATAAAATAATTTATTAGTTTAAAATAAAACTTAATAAATAAAATAAAATTTCTTATTAGAAAATAAAAAACCATATCAATACATGTCTGTGAATACAAAAATTTCATGAGACCCTGTCTCAAAAAATAATAAAATAATGTATTAGTTTAAAATAAAATTTAATAAATAAAATAAAAATTTTATCAACACACATCTGTAAATACAAAAAATTCATGCACAATAACCATTAATTAGAAGAAACATGAAATACCATAACAAATTTAGAGTAAAAATACATGTATACATACCTTACTCACTGGAGAAAATACACACACAGCTCCCCACTGATAATGTCTAGTCACACCTATATTTCTATAAGTATCTATGCATTTATAATAGCTAACTATGACATGCATGTATAGATACATGTGGATTGGTCCCCTGAATTGATCACACATAGATTTAGGGAGGGCTAAGTCACGAGAGTCTTGATCTCAGCACACTAGCCCATGGGTAGAATCACATGACATTGTGTGGAAACCCAGCTGGTGGGGCCTCCTTGGAGGAAGTAGGTCCCTGGCTCAGGTGGAGGCGAGGAATATTTTTCTTCTCTGCCAGGAGTTAACCATCTGCTCCACTGTGTATTTTCAGCCACCATTCTTGGCTCCAATTTCTCCTCCCCTGACTCCTGTTTTTTTCTATTGTCTCAGCCAGTCACTGTAACGAAGTAATCCAGGGACATGTGGTGATGGTTAACATTGTCAGTGTGACAAGATCTAGAGCTATAGAGACAAGCTCTGGCAGCCTGAGAGGAATGTTCTAGATCATATAAACTGAGAAGAGAAGACCTACCCTAAAAGTGGGTGGTGTGTTCTACCATCTGGGATCCAGACTACCTAAAAAGGAGAAAGCTGGTTGAGCGACCCCATGCATCCTCCCTGCATCCTGACTTCCACCCCAGGCTCTGGCCACCCCAGGCTCTGGCCACCCCAGGCTCTCACCAATGTGCCTTCTCCACCCTCTCTTCCTGAAGCTGCTTCAGGTGCTTGTCACAGTGTAATTAAGGCAGACACACTCACTTCACAGTTTCTAAGGCAGACACATGAGGCAGGAGCTAGAAAACAACTTGACCATGTTTAAAAAGCACAGAAAGTACATTCTAAGGAAAACAGACCAAGGATCTGCAGCTAAAAAGAGAGAGACCAGTGAGAGGTCAGGACTGTGGAGCTGAGGACAGACGACATGCTGAGTCCACGTGGACAGAGCTGGAGACACACGGAAGAGGTAAGACAGAATCTGGAACCTTCTATATCCTCTTGGAGCACCACCATTGTTGATTCAATTAAAGCTCTTAAAAATTATTTTAAAATAACACTTTTGATACTAAAAATAGCTTTAAGATGTTGTTTCTGTTTGGTTCTTTTTAGAAAGGGTCTCTAGCTCAGGCTAGACTACAGTCCCACCTGCCTCAGCCGCCTAAGCCCTGTGATTACAGGTGGATTTGCTACTGTATCATCTCAGTGAAGAAAATATCATATTGCAGGAGGCTGGATGAAAACAAGCCCGCCCCTAGTTCGTGCCTGTGGAAGGGAGAGAGTAATGCATTCATCTCTGCTTCTCACACTTCCGCTGGGATTTTTAGGATTTATTTTTATGTTTATCTGTGTGTGTATGTGCACATTCATGTGGGTGCCTGTAAAGGCCATGAAGGGGTGTCACCTATGGATGCTGAGTGCTGAACACCAGTCTTATGCAAGAGCAGCAAGTGCTCTTAACCTCTGAGTCATCAGAACAAGGTATGTGTCTGCAAATAATCTCTGACTTAAAGGTCCCTTTGTCCTGTAATGGACCTAGAAGAGACCTCGGTGGAACTTGGATGGCATCAGGTCGCCTGGTAAAAAAGTGCATATCCTCAGCTGGGTGGTGGTGGCACACAACTTTAATCCCAGCACTCAGGAGGCAGAAGCAGGACAATCTCTGAGTTCAAGGCCAGCCTGGTCTACAGAGTGAGAATCAAGACAGCCAGGACTACACAGAAAAATTATAACTATGCCAAAAAAGAAAAAAGAAAAAGAGAGAAAGAAAAATAGAGTGCCTGCCCTGCCCTTGGCTATTCTTCTTTCTACTTCTGGGACACTGGCATTGAATCTGAGGCCTCATAATTGCTAGGTCAGTGCTCTCCCACTGAGACACCGTTCCTTTACTCTTTCTGGTTTTGCTACATTGTCCAGGCTGGCCTGGAATTCACACTGAAGCCCAGAAAGAATTTTAACTTGGGATGGGCCTGCTTCAGCCTTCCAAGCAGCTGGGGCAGCAGGCCTGCTCTACAAGCCCTGACTTCTCCCCCAAGGCAGCTCGGGCCTGTGGCCTTTACTCCCTTCCTCTTTCTGCTGTCTTCATTCCCCAACTCTTCCTTCATTTGCTTCTCTGTAACGCTTCCGTTCTCTTCACCTGACTCTTTTCCTTACTTCGAAGGATGGGAAAGATGGGTAAGGTGGGAAGGCACGCGTCTTCAAGCTGTAAGAGGGAGAAACTGAACAGTACAAGCTGGGTTGTGCCATCCCCTCACCGATGCAGTCTGACAACCACTGACATGGTAGATGTGTTACATGTGAAGTTATAAGTAACAGATTATTTATTGTAGAACGCCAATGCCATACTGCACACCTTTAATCGCAGCTCTCTGAAGGCAGAGGATGGCAGACCTGCAAGCCCAGGAGTTCAAGACCAGCCTGAGGAACATACCAAGATAAAGGAAAACCACCTGAACATATGCAGGAGGGTGCATATACATTCGCTATATGCTAATGTATACATGTATAGGTGTATATGCTAATGCTGCAGCCACAAGGGACTCAGGCATCAAGACTCGGGAATCTGAGGTATCCCAGGTAGACAACAGTCTCGGAGAGGCAAGGGCACGCCCATTCTGTAGCTAACCACTCCAGGCTCAAGTTTTGGGTCAAAGATGATTGCTGTCTTAGGAGGAAATACGAAACAAAAGTGAGAATGAAAAGGTAAGAGAAGAGAAGCCTCTATGGCAGGTCCCCTTCATCATCCTAGGGAGAGTGGGTGCACTCACTCCTGCCCAAGTGAGAAGAGTTCAAAGTCACTGTCAGCAACAACAAAAATTCCCAAAACTAGAGTTACCAGTTACTGCTAGTGTCTCCGTAATTCGGGTCAGACAAAGGAAAAAAAGAGAAGGAAAAACAAGTTCCCAATAGCCTTCTCTGCAAGCACCTCTGAGGCAGAGAAACCATTCTTACCTGGGCCTGCACCTGAAAGAAGACCACTAGGCTAGCTGACACAGGACTTGTCTTCTTCCTGGCAAGCCCTGGACTCCCTGGGAACTCCGCCAGAGGCGACAGGCCAGCAGCACTAAGCGAGATGCCATCGCCGCTGGCCAGCAAACACCAGGGCAATGAATGAAGGGCGCAGATCTCCCCTTGCACTTACCGCTTCTGGTTCATGGAGGCTACCTGCAGCCACTCGTTGGTGGTGGGATTGTAGGAGTGTGCGGCCGAGATCTCCTGGCTGGTGATCCTGTAACCACCCACGATGAAGAGGTAGTTGTCCAAGATGGCTGAGCCGTAGCCCCTGACGTTCACCAGGTCTGGGGGCAGGTTGTTGGCCAGAGGGAACCAGCGCTCCGTGGTCTCCTCGTACCTAAGCATGGACGGGGGTTCCCCCTGATACGGGTGCGGGGCCAGGGGTCCCCCGAGGAAGTCCCCCAGGGCCACTAGGACCGGAGTCCCGCGCATGCGGGCCTCCCGCAGCCTCTGCTTCAGGCTACAGTCCCCGGGGGCCTGCGGCGGCGACAGCAATAGCGGGAATTGCGGCTGGCACAGCACCTGGTGGAAGCGCAGCACCATGAAGCGCAGGCAGGCGTCCTGCAGGTCGGGCAGCCCGTACACCTGCGCCAGGCGGTACAGCTCCAGGCAGTTGCCCAGACGCACATGCGAGAGCAGTAAGCGCAGCAGCGCCGTGACCTGCAGAAAGGACGCGGCCTCCACCATCTCGGACAGCACACTGGCCTCGGCCAGCTCGTCCTCGCTCAGGCCCCAGCCCTCGCGCGCTCCGCCTGCGTTGATGAAGTCCAGCACCAGCCGCAGGCCCGGAGCGCTCAGGCCGCGCAGCTGCTGCACCTCCGGGCCCACCTCGGGCCGCACGGCCTCGCGCATGCCGGAGCGGTAGAGCGCGCGGAAGTAGTCGCTCTGTTCGATCAGCTTGCTCTTGCTCACCGGGTAGCAGCGGTCTTCCAGGCGGATCTGCACCATCTCTTCGGCCGACATGGCTGGGCCGCTGCGCCCGCCGCCCGGCCGCTCAGGCTCCTCCCCCGGGCGCACAGCCTCCTCCGAGCCCGGCCTGCGCTCGCGCTTGCTTCCTTCCTTCCGCCGCCGCGGGCCCGCCGCGGGCCCCGGGCTCAGCCCCGCGGTGCGTCACACACCCTCCGAGTAAACGGCTTTTCTGAGTCTTTAATCCATGTGTCTGTGTGGGTTCGTACGCGTGAAGCAGGTGCCAGGAAGCCAAAGGTGGCAGATCACCCAGTAGCCCGAGGTAAGGGCGGTTGTGAGCTGCCCTACGCGGAAACCGAGCTCCGGTCTCCGCAGCAGCAGTGTGCACTCTTAACCACTGTGCATTCCTCCAGCCTGGTGTTCTTAGGAAACAAACAAATGCGTCGGTTCGCGGTGCTCTCCCCCTTCGCTCAAGTCACTGTACTTGATCTTCTGGTATTTCCCGCAGCCCCACAGTCCCTGTGTGAGTTTTCCTGGGCCAGTCAGTATGCGAGGTTTTGGACCCGCAGGATGGTTCAAGTGCGCACTAACGGATTACTGGGGCTAAGGAATTTATTAAAAGAGTTATTAACTCCATGGACAAGACAGACAGATATGAAGGCAGGCAGTGGCATGGTGGGGGCTCCAAGGAGAGTCCAGACTCCAGCACCAGAGACAGCAGAGTCTCTGAGCAGCAAAAAAAAAAAAAAAAAAGCGGCAGGTAAATGCAGATGACATGGAGATTCGCTAAGACTCTCCCCTCTAGGTAGCACTTGCCCACTCTCATCCCCACCTATCCCACCACCACCACCATCCCATCATAACTGTTAGGAAAGAACATTTTTCTCATGTTCCCTGGCGGGACGCTTGGCTGGAAAAGCTGGACCACAAAGGCTGTAGTGAAGTGATAGTGTCTGCCGGCTTGCATTCCCCAGCATTACTGTATCTGTCAGCTGCTTCACAGAGAGGAGGCTGTAGGCCACTGTATTCTGCAAAATACACGCAAGGGTAAGGAGCTACAATGCATAGAAAACATTCTAGCAGGATCCAGCCTTCCTACAGGAAAGAGACACAACACATGGCCTGGGGCTTGCTATACTTCACTTTCTTGGATACTCTGAGAAACTTGGGACACTGCCCTGTGATTGACAGGCCTGGAATCATTCCTGTTCCCCATCTGTCACTCTCAGTGTTTGGTGTATGAGGAGGATTTCAGGTGAGAGGACCAAAGATTTAGTAGTCTCTACAGCAAGGCAAAGTGCCATAGCTACCATTAGACACTAGGCTGGGGGCTTCTGGGAGGGCTGACTTCAGAAAAGCTGGACCTAGATCTGTCTGCACCTCCACCAGCAACAAGGCAGGATTCAGGGAGTCACCAGAAGAGCAGGCTCTTAGTCTCTGGCTCTCTTTACCAATGGAAGCTTTTGTTTCCAGACCATAGATACGCCTTCAACTGGTATTCTCTTGCCTTTTAAAACAAACCAGAAAGCCAACCTTTGAGACTGATTCTCATTAGAGAGGCAATTCAACCACGGTCATATTACCACAGTGAGGTCAGCTGGACTAGAATCTGAAGTGTTACCTGACAATACTGGGCACTGGTCCTGAAAGGTTTTGACCCCTGACAATATAATGGGATAGCTGAAAAGAGCCACTAATTTTAGTAAACCACATAGTGTTCTAGAAAGCCGGGCATAAAGACAAATACATATAAACTCCTTCGTTACAAAGAAGCTATTCAAGGCTTCATGAACATGTCCCTAATGTCATCATATTGAGCAGATGGAGCTGTCATTCATTGATCATTAAACACTGACAATTTGTGTTCAAAGGCCTACAGCCCAGGAGGTCACAGCCCTAGGGGAGCTCACTACTGTTGATTTGCTAAATGGATATGTTGTCAAGTTACCTTCGGAATATATGTGTTCATATCCATAGATCAGTGCTGCTCTTGATCAGCCTTGGCCCAAGAAGTCTCTGTCTGCCATGGGCAGCATGGTGGAGACTGACAGCTCGTCAAAGTACTGAGAACAAGTGACTGGGTGCTCAGTCCTAACTGGATTGCTATAGCAACCCTCCCCACAAGTCAGGGAACGATGTGGAAGAAGGAGCTGAAGGAACAACAAGGCAGGAGGGCGGGAAGGCGTGCTTCGGAATGTGTCTTCTGTACACGACAAGACTAGCACACCCATGAGCTCACAGAACTATGGTCTGCACTAGATAACCAACAAGAAGAACGGTCGTTTCAGCAGGGTTACAAAATCAAACAAACAAAAACAACCAACAGAGGGTCTGAAGTAGGAAGGGGATGTTCACTGGGAAGTGTTTGGGGGAGGCAGTCAGATCTGAGTTTAAGGCCAGCCTGGGCTACATAACAAGTCCCAGGCTAGCCACGCCTGCACTGTGAGACAATGTCTCAAAAGCATAGGGATTGAAAATAAGGAAAGTTTTCGTGTCTCTCAAGGCCAATGCTGCCAAAATGTTTAGGGACATCTGTAAAAATAAAAACTCACCTTCATGGCAGAGCTACTGGATTAGGCTGTTGGGTGTGCCAGGCTTTTGTCTAGGTCCACATCTCACTTTAAACTCTCTCAAGAACATCCTAGGGCTGAAATCCAGCTCAGTGGTAAAACATTTATCAGGTACACATAAGGGCCTGGGCCTCCACGACAGCACCGATAACAAAACGGATCCTATCAGAAATAACACCTGGGCGGCGGCAGCCCACACCTATAGTCACAGCGTCCAGGAGACAGAGACAGGCTGATCTGAGTTCAAGGCCAGCTAGGGCCACAGAGAAACTCTGTCTGGAGAAGAGAGAGAGGGAGGGAGGGAAGGAGGGAGGGAGGGAGGGAGAGAGGGAGGGAGAGAGAGGGAGAGAGAAAGAGAGAGAGAGGGAATGAGAATCCGTAAGGTCCAGCCGGCTGGCTGCTGGGGTGGCTGGGCAGGTCAAAGTGCTTGCTGAGGACTCCTGATGTTCTGAGTTTAAACTTCAGGACCATGCGGTAGCAGGAGAACCCGACTCTGGCAAGTTGTCTCTGTCCACCACATGGACACCTCGGTGTGAGATGTGCGCATGCGCGTGATGTTCAGCTAGGAGACCAGTACATAGAGTCGGCTCTATTCTCTTACTTTACATGGAGTTACTGGGGATGGAGCCATATATGCCCTTTAAAGGCTGTCCTCTTCATTATGAGCGTGCTGAATTGGGGTCATTGGGTTGAATCCTCAGTTTCTTTGAGGCTTACAAGAAAACTACCGGCCCTAAGAAGTAACCAGAATAAGTATACAATCAGTTTGCAGCTATCGCAATACTAAACATTTTAAATATATTTCTTTTTTCGATTTTTTCCTTTCAAGTTTTTGTTTTGTTTTGTTTTAATAATAAAAAGTCAAACAAGTGCATGAACTGGTTTTCTCGGGAGCCTGAATAACAAAACTTGGGGGGTGGGGGGGCGGTGATGCAGTCGTCACCAGCTCGTAAGCCTGTGGTGAACACCTCACAAAACAATGTGTTGTTTCTGAAAACAGAGCCTCCCTTAATCTGATGTCAAGAGACCAGGTAATTGTTTTTCTCAGCAGGACTCGGGGCTAGGGTTTCTCTTGACCTTTATGCCTGCCCAGGAAAAGGTGTCCGTGACTCTTCACGGAAAAAGAAGAAAAGCTGAGGGGAGCATCCTGTCTTCAAGAGAGGAAGGGTCAGAACACCAAAACTTGCTGGACGGGGTTCAGAGACAAGGCCGCAGGGCCAGCGCTCTCCCGGGGCCCAACTGGGAGGAACAAAAAGGTGTCTAGACGCCTCTACAGAAGGACGTCCCTTGCAACCCTAGCAGCCCATGCATGATCAGCCCCAGCTGCCTCCCTTCAGCAGCGAGAGATGCGGGCGGCGGGGCTGCTGCTGCTGCTGCTGCTGGGGCTGGCTAGCACCGCGCACGGGCTCTGCTCACCCACTGTGTTCTACAGAGATTGCTGGATCCGCCGCTTCCCGGGGCTGCTCTTGGATCTGGAGGAGTCTCAGAGGCTGGGGGCGCAGTTCCTCAAGTACTACTCGGAGAATACGGGGCAGAAGTGCAGCCGGAGCTGCTGCCTCCGGAAGGATGGTGAGCCGTAGGCGTGGCCGAGCCCACCTGGGTAGTGTCACAGCACGAGGCCAAGGCTGGGGGTGCGGTTGAACCAGGGAGGACCCCAAAACCAGAGCACGAGGCCCAGAGGGGGAAGGCCAGAGAAGACTCCAGAATCAGAGCGCGAGGCCCAGGTAGAGGGGGAGGAGCAGAAGGACGCAGGGTGGGCCACATCAGAGTAGGTGGTTTTGAATGAGATCTTCATGAATCCGTGGTATCCTGTTTTCTTTGACAAAGTGCCAAATGGACATATTTCTTTCAGGGTTAACTAACTTGATTTTTTTTTTTAAATAATCCAAATGTTTCCAATAAACCAGGGTCTGTGGCCCATGAATGTAATCCCAGCATTTAGGAACTGGGGGGTGGGGGTGGGTTGGGGGGGTAGGCTCAAGAGTTCAAGGCAAGCCTCAGCCTCACTGTGAGCTGAGACCAGACTGGGCCTGAGACTGTGTCTCAAAAACAAAACAACAAACACAAACAACCAGGATTTACAGTAACTAACTTTTAAACGGCCATTATTTACTTCCGTTTCTCATTCTTTTAAGATGTTTTCTGTTAAGTCTGACAGTCTGTGTTTTGACCACATTCACCCCCAATATGCCCTCTAATCTCTAACCTTTCCAGATCCCTCACCACCACTCACTTTAAAGTCGCCTTTTAAAAAATAACCCACCGAGTCCAGTTTGTCTTGCTCAGATTCTCCTGGGCATGACCAAGGACTGCTCCCCTAAGGAGGAGGAAAAAGAAGAAGAAAGAAAAGCAAGCAAACAAACCCTGACTCCCCCTCCCATGAAGCTATCAGCGGTCAACAGCTCCTCAGTTAGAAGTAAGGGCTCACGATTCCCTTCCAACTCCTGCTGGAAAGCTGACTGGCTTGATCCTGTATTAGTCTTGTACAGCTGTGCGTTCATGAGGCACCTCTGTTTGAGATGCACTTACACGTGGCCCAGTCTGAACTCACTTTTCAGCAGAGGCAGGCCTTGAATTTCTGGTCCTCCATCCCTGAATCCCAGGTGCTGGGATCACAGGCAAGCACCACCATGTTTAATAATTTCTTCTTAAAATAACTTTTGGTGGTTTCAGTGTCATGCTTATTTTATAAGATGTGTCTTATGGTTATAAAGCATGGGGCACACTGGAAAGGAAGTCAGAGTGTGGATGTGCTATCTTCAAGTTTCCCTATAAATGGGATTTGGGTGTGAACGCCTTCAAGGTCAAAACTGCTTGAAGATGTTTTCAATCGTTTTAAAGCTACTAGGAAGACACAAGAGCAACACAGTGTATGGTTAAAGCCATCCCAACAGGGGCCTCACCATCCTTTAACCATAATTTGATACTGATTATTCATTAAAGACATTGCTTACCCAATTACATATGCAAATTTCTGAATAAAATTTAGAGCGTATAGGAGAGCGGCCAGATGTTCAGGGATCATGATTTGAGAGACTTGTCACAAGCCATGACCTTCAAAGCTAAAGAGGCACAAAGAACAATTGATTTGACAAAGAGGAATCTTTTCAGAACAGGATCATGGGCTCTAAGTCTGTAGGGTGCTTGCCTATCATGCTGGAGGCCTCCAGCACATAAACCCGGAGTGGTGGCCCACATCTGTAATCTCAACATTAGGGGTGAAAGCAGGAAGATCAGAAGTTCAAGGCTATCCTCAGCTATGTAACGAGTTTGAGGCCAGCCTGGGATACATGAGATCTTGCTGAAATGAAAACAAAACAGGGCTGGGAAGATGGCTTAGTGGCTAAAGTGCTTGCCAGACAAGTGTGAGGTCCCAAGTTTGAATCCCCAGAGCCCACTTAAAGCTGGGCACAGGAATATGAGCATCTATAATCCCCAGTGACCCTAAACGGAGATGGAAGGCAGAGAGAGGTGGATCCTTGAAAGCTCACAGGACAGCTAGCCTAAGGAATGCAGCAGCCAAAAAGCAAAGAGACTGCCTCAAACAAGGCGGAAGGGGACTAACACCCAAGGCTGTCATCTGACATGTGTGTACCCACACATATATATCACACTCACATACATATCACACACACACACCATTTAATAGAAAAGCAGGCCAGCCCAGAGCCTCTGCAGCTGCAGAGGTCAGGAAGGCAGGGCCCAGACTTGTCACACTTCTGCATGGAGCTGGAACACTGAAAGGTGCACATGAGCTATAAGGTCAGTTTCCTTACGTCCTCCCTCTCACCCGCTCCCTTTCTTGAAGACCCCTGACCCATCCCCTCCAGTCTCTGGAAAGCTGAGCTTATGGGTGGGCACCACATTCCTAGCTCCATAGAAAACATATCAAAGGGCTAGAGAGATTGTTTTGTGGTTAAGAGCTCCTCTGACTTTTGCAGAAGGTCTGGGTTCAGGTCCCAGCAGCCACAATGAGTGGCTAGCACCTTCTGTAGCTCCAGCTCCGGGATCCAATGCTTCTGTTCTCCACAGGATACACTGATGTCAAATGCCTCCCCTCTCATAGACACACATATACATAATTAAAAATAATCAAAATAAATCTTTCATAAAAATAATTATTCTACTAAAAATCAGTCTCTATAAGTGTGGTTTGGTGGCTGATGCCTGTCATCCCAAAACTTGGGAGGCTGGGGCAGGAGGATTGCCATGAATTTGTGGTCTCTTTGGGATACATAATAAGTCTGAGTTCAAGGACAGCTTAGGCTATACAGTAAGATCCAATACTGTTCTTCATCACGCCTATGACTTCCTTATCACAATCTAAATATTAAATAACTTTTCAGTTCCTTTCCCTTACAACTTCCCAGAATCATCCTCAGGGGTTTTGCAACCCAGTACATTAGTAATTAATTTTGTCTTATTATTGCTCTTCTGGAAAAAAAAAAAAAAAAGAACTACTGCAGAAATCTGAGAGCATCCCAGAAGTAAGACTGGAGCTGTGACTCTCCATGGCTAACCCTCCTGAGGGGCAGAGCAGGGCTCCACAGCACAGTGCCCTCTCTGACCTCCATGATCCCCACCACCATAGCACAGTGCCTTTCCTGACCTGCCCACCCAGCACAGCACCCTCCCTGACCTCCACCCCCCTGCCCCCAGCCCTGGCATGCTTCAGGTGGAACACTGTATTTCTGCAATCCTGTTTTATTAAAGAGTGTGACACCTCTGAGCCAGATGACACAGCTCTGCAGTAGGAATGAACTCTCACTGTGTGTGCACGTTAGGAACTCTCACTGTGTGTGCATGTTAGGATGGAAGCACAAAGTTTTGAACGCAGTAACTCTGACTCTGGGTTTCCAGAAACAACCAGTATGTTTTAAGCAGGAGATCTGGAAAAGAGAAGCCAGCATGAATATGTGATATGCAGATATGTCCTGCCCACTGAAGCCAGCATCCTTGGATATTTAAGAAACACTGATTAGGCTTCTCCTAGGAATACATTTGCACACAGACCCACACCCTTACATGCCATGTGATCTTCTGGCTGTCCCAACTCTGTCCTTCCCTTGTCTATGGTTGGAGCATCTTTCTTTTTATGTTTCTTCTTCTTTCTCTAGTGGCCTCAGGACCTTAGCACTCAGAGACCATGTTGTACCTAGCAACCAGACAGGTACTTTCCAGAGTTTTGTGTAGACAACTGATGTTTCTCATGCATCAAATCTATTAAGACTAAAATATAATGATTCTGTGAGATATGAGGGTGTGTGCCTTTAATCCTAGCAGGCAGAGGCAAGCAGATCTCTGAATTCAAAGCCAGCCTGGTCTACACAGTGAGTTTCAGGTTAGCCAGGCTACATAGTGAGACCCTGTCTCTAAATATATAATCAGTCCATCAATCTAAGGCTGGTTATGGTAGCTCACACTCACAGTCCCAGCACCCAGGCAGGAGGATTGCTGCAAGGCCCAAGCCCAGACTGGTCTATATAACAAGTTCCAGGCCAGCTAGAGCTACTTCCAGAGGCCCCTGTCTCAAAAGAACTGAATGCAAATGAAAATTCCAGGTGTCCTCTGTGGAAAGGAATATATTAGAGTATTTAGAATAATATTTTCTTTCAAATATGTGTATTGTGTAGTTTTAATAGTTTGTAATGTTCTGAAAAATACCTAACCACAGCCGAAGATTCATTCAATGTTCCGGAAAGAAAAAGAAGTTTCTCAGAGCTCATCTGCCTGGTAGCAAATGGTGGTTATGTCCCTGCGATCCCAGCACTATATACAAATACACAAATGATAGAAGCCAGGACCCTAAGCTGATTCCCTTGGACTTTTCAGTTTCCTGTAATGTGGCTGTCTTCTTCCACGATCCCATCCACGACAATGTCAACTGCCTCCATGTGCACTGCCCAACCCTGGAGAGCTGCATCTTGGAGCCCGGGACCAGTGCCATACTGTACAACATAACAGCAGGTAAAGATTCCGTCTAACAAGGTTTTGGGACGCAAATGCTACTTCTCTAGAAGCATTTGCAGCTTCAGAAAAGGAACACCCAGGCTTAAGTCCCCAGACTGTTGTTCTCCAGAAACCTCTGTCTGGAGATGGTTTGGCCATCAGGATTTTGCTTGGCACATTTCAGCAGCATTCATTCCAGATGACAGACCATGCACAACTGAACAAGAGCGTAAGCTCTGTGGTTGGACTATACTGAGAACTCAGCAAAAGCTAAAATAGGCATTTTTACTACATACAGTGGTTGGGAGTATCACTCAGAAGCAGAGAGAGTGCTCATGGGCCACCTGAGGACTATGGACAGTAGGGTCCTACAGGGTTTGAAGTAAGGGACCAGGAAGCTCCCCAGATGAACATCAGCATCTTATAGGTCCCTAGATGGTCAATGCATTGAGAAAGACCATGTCTCAAAAGAGGTGGATGGCTCTGAGGAACAACACCCAAGGTTGTCCTATCATCTCCACATGTGCTCCTGTACACATCAGTGTGTTCATACACATGCACATACTCAGAGCGACACAGGTAGTTACATGCATGTACACATACACATGATCACATGACACTGCCTCAGTACAAAGCCGGTAAGAAGAGGAAACTGCAGAAAGTAAGAGACCAGGCAAAGGCAGGCCACAAGCCCTGAGCCACCATCCACACAGAGGGAAAACTGCCCTGGTCACATGAATGGGGACATTAGGAACCACAGTGGAAATGAGGCTCCAAGAGGGCAGAGTGACATCTTCAGGTTAACATTATCAGAAAGGGAGCGGGGCATGGCAGTGCACCTATGGTCTAGTACTCTGGCTATAGACCAAGACAGGACCATCACTGATTCAAGGCCAGCCTGTACTAGGGAGGCCCCGCTCAACAACAACAAAAAGAGATAAGGAATCAGCAAAAGCATAGAAAACACTGTAACTAGAGGGATATACATGATTGTATTAGTCGGGGTGGGTTAATATTCAGGGTACAGGCGAGACATCTAGTCAGAGAAGCATTGGAACTGACAAGGTAATGGTGGCTGTTAGGAAAGAATTTGCTGAACATTGGAAAGATTCATTAGGAGTCTCTGGTACTGAGGATCAGTCCCAGGGATCTGTACTGAGTCACATCACTATCCTTTAGTAACCTAAGGAAGGAAATGAGGGAAGAGTCAACCCCTGCTGCTCGTAGCCCAGAATGAGTGGTGGGGGCAGGAGGAGGCAAGAGGTCAAGTTAGCGTCTGGGCACCCTTAGAGACGGTGCCTGGGGTGTACAGGCAGAAGGGTCTGCTCAGTGCCCTGAAAGGGGAAGGCACAGGCCACATGCACTTCAGTGCCATCAGTAGGGTGGGGCAGCTGTGGAATTTGGGGAGGGAGGTAAAGGGAGAACATAACTGAAGACCAAAGAAGGTGTTCTAGTTTGCTTTGGGTTGCAGTGATTAACAGCACACCAAAAGCAGCTTGTGGACTGCTTGAGTGATAACTGCTCCCCATAGGCTTGGGTATTTGAAGGCTTAATCCCCAGTTGGTGGTGCTCTTTGGGGAAGCTCACAAGGTACAGCTTCCCTTGAGGAAGCATATCACTGGGAGCAGGCATTAGGGTTATATAGCCTTGCCTTACTGCCAGTAAGCTTCCTGCTTGCATCTGAAGACTGAGCTCTCAGTTTCCTGCTCTGACCACCATGCCTGCCAGCCTTGACATGCTCTTACTTCTGGAACCAAAAGCCAAAATAAACTCCTTCTGTAAGTCGCTTTTGGCCATGGTGTTTTATCATGGCAATAAGGTGACTAAGGAGTGTGTGCATGTGTGGGGCTATTTCTCCTTACATGCTTAGGACTCCCAGCTCACAACCCATCTCAGAGAGAAATCAGGGCAGGAACTAGAGACAGGAGCACTTGGTTGCTCCCAGGCGTTTTAGCTCAGCTAGCTTTTCATACAACTTGAGCCCACAGTGCTCATCCCTCCTACATCAGCCATCAATCAAACTGCACCACAGACACACCCACATGGTAACTTGATGGAGACCAATTCCTCAGTGGGGGGGGAGGGGATCCCTCTTCCCAGGTGTTGCCAGTTGACAACAGAAACTAGTACAGATGGACAGATGGCCTGGACAAAAAGCCAAGGCTAAAGAAGAGGCAGGCAGTCTGAGTTGACTGCAGGGGAGACTCAAGAAGGTGGTCCCACAGTACTGAGGATGCAGCACTTGTGAGCAGGAAGTCAGAAGTCACCGCCTCTGAAGCTTATGCTTTTGCAAAATGATGAGGGATGAAGCATTATCACAGAGGCCAAAGTGGGGGAAGGGACATAAGCAGACAGCACTCCTGGTAGGGAGCACTGGGAGACATAGGCAGACAGCACTCCTGGTGGGGAGCACTGCGGACACAGGCAGACAACACCCCTGGTGGGGAGCACTGGTGACACAGGAAGAGAGTACTCCTGGTGGGGAGCACTGGGGGATACAGGCAGACAGCACTCCTGGTAGGGAGCACTGGGAAGCTATGCAGACTTTGAGTGTATAAGAAGACCAAAAAGAAACAGGGAGGGTGTGGCTGCTGGCTTTGTTCCCAATGTCAAAGAGTCCCTTTCCCCGGCTGTTTTACCAGCTTATTAAGTGGTGTGTGGTATTCCCCATGGCTGCTGGCAGCATGGGAACTTTAGCACAAAGCCTTTTTTATACACAAAGCCCTCTTCTCTGTACAGCCATATTTGTCTACAGCAGTGTTGGGATAAACACAGTCTGCTATGAACCTCAGGAGTCTACTGTGCAGCTGGAACTGGAATCTGGCTCAGCTCAGACTCCAGAGACAAACCCCACAGCTTCCAGGCTGTGCCTAAGGCCGTCACAAAGAAACTAAATGTAATTCATTGCATCCATTTGTGAAGTTCGTAAACAAACTGTTATTTTTTAAAATAAAAGCTCTCCTTTATCTTTCAGGCATAGACCCGGACTTGCTAGTTTTTGAGCACTCATCTCCCACCTACCCGAACACCCGCTCCTCATCTGAATGGTGGGATAGACTGCGGATTCTAAAAGCTATGAATGTAGGTAATGAAGAAGTGCACCCAGATGTGACGAAGCACGTGGTGCCATCCACAGAGGCAGCTTCAACCACACAACAGGATTTAGGCGCAGGTATCAGTTATTCCAGGAAGTCAACCACAGATGTGGGGGTAAGATTCACTTTTGCGAATGTGTCCACTGCTACCAAGGTCAACATGGTGTCACTAAGCACAGACCTCACCCACAGTCCAGACAAGAAGACTATTTTTGGACCCACAGACATAAAAGTGTCCCAGGTGCCCAACCAATCCCAACTCAACTTCAGCAAACCATCAGTGAACAAAACAAAGGGGTCCAACAGTGGAAACCACACGTCTGAGAATGAAGAGCCTCGGGACGGAGCGCCAGCATCTGCAGGGGCCTGGCTGGCTTGTGTGACCCTGGGGGCTGCCATTGTCAGCCTCTGCTGCCGTGTGGTCCTCGGGACATCCAGATGCTGTGGGAAACAGCAGGGCTGGTCTCACGCGGACAAGGGTCCGGATCTGGGTACAAGCGTAACATACTGAAGGAAAGCTCCTAAAGGCTGAACTTCCTAAGGCTTTCTGTGAAACAGCATTTTATAAAAGAAATAAAAAATAAAGATATTTTAGGATACCAATATCACCCAAAGGCGAAGGCTTGGTAAAATCGTCTACTTTCCTGATGATTTCCATCTCCTAAATGGAGAGGAAAGGGAGGAGATCCTAGATGTGACAGCACCTTTGATCCCAACGCTCTGAAGGAGGTAAGAGGGTCAGAAGTTCAAGGTCAGTCTCAGTTACAGAGTGAGTCCAAGGCTAGCCCAGGTCAGTCTTAGTTATAGAGTGAGTCCAAGGTCAGCCCCTGGCTACATTGGACCTTGTCCAAAAGAAAAGGGATGGAGGAGGAGAAAGGGCTTACAGGTGGCCTGCCTCAAAAGCTGGTGCTCAGTAACTGCTCTTTGGGGATAACTGGTTAGAGGTCTAGGCAAACACACAAGAGCAGTGACTTAGCTGCAAGCACTTCCTGTTTTCATGCTCCCTTGATTGATGCTTCAATCCCTGGAACCCACGTCGTGAAGGAACAGACTCCTGAAGTTGTCTTCTAACTTCTAAGAGTACCGTGGTGTATGCATGCATGTGCACACACACACACATACACACACACACATACATACACACACACACACGAATATCTACCATACAACTAAAAAATAAACTTCTTAAAAAAATAGAATTAAAGAAAAAAATGAGTAAAAGAACAGTCTCCTCAGATGTTAAAACAAACTTTCCAGTGGCTTAAAAGATGTTTCTCCTTCTCCAGTATTGACACTGGGTGAAAAGTAGCAATTTCTTTTAATATATTAAAAAAGGTAGGGCCAGAGAGATGGTTTGGTGTGCAAAAGTGCTTGCCTGACCGCAGGCTTTCCACCCCTGGGACTCACAGAACAAGAACAAACTCCCAAAAAGCTGCTACCTCCACCCAACCTCCAACAAGCTCCACATACAAACATGAACTCACGCATGCACACACATTCACTTATACACCCAAACACACACATACAAACGTACACATGCAAACACACTAGCACACATACACATATGCAGGCATGTACACACGCACAAGGAAGAAAACATTTTATCAGGAGTATCAAACAAAATAAAAATCTGATTAAAAACGTACCTTGACTTGCTCATGATTCAAAATATTAGGCTTCATAAACTTTATCGACTTCTTTCTTAATACATTATAAAGTTCTACATCAATTGTAGGAAGAATGTCCGGCTTTAAATGATCATAAACTTTATTCATGTATATATGTATACATGATAGCACTGCTGGGATTCTCACCCCCTAAGATTGTATTTAAACAAGTAATTCATAAAACTGTATCTACAGATACTCTGCATTCGAATAGAATAGTCTTTCAAAAGTTATTTACACTTTGTGCTGTTTTGAGAAGACCTAGCTATGCAGCAGAGGATGACCTGGACTCCTGATCTACCAAGTGTTGAGCTTAGGCACGTGTGAGCATGCCCAGCTCCAAAGTTAGTTTTAATTTGTATGAATTGCTTAGGGATTTTCCAACACAGTAGAGGTTCAAAGAGATGATCTTTCTGGGAAACTGACTCATTCCTTGAAAAATCTCACAGAAATGACTATAATTTGAGAAAACTGTTTACCTTTATAAGAAAACAAATGCATCCAACTGTCCTTCAGCTGGGTCTTTTGCCCTTCAGAAAACTTGAGAGACAATGCAGATACAAAAGCCAAGACAGATACAAAAGGCTAGAGACACAGTAAGCTCTTGCCATTCTCCACTAATGACAGTGGCCTGAGTCCTCTGATCAACCTGAATTGGCAAGTTAAGGCACAGTGTCTCACTTCCCACCAAATGTAGGTTTTGTTGTTGAAAAACCACTCCCAGGTTGGAAAACTCATTTGAACTCAGGACTCGGTCAGTTATCCTTCAGGGAAAGGGTACTGGTTAATATGGCCCAGGGGAGATGGAAGTTGATTCAGGACAGTTCTGAGTACTGAGCCTCAACGGTTCTCTCTCTCTCTGGAGTCAGGCCACAGCACTCTCCCAAGGCCACCGTGAAACAGTTTCACAGAACAGTCCCATAGATGTCCAAGAGATTTTTTGGTTGAGACAGGATCTCCTGTAGCCCATGCTGGCCTTGACTTTGTACATGCTAGCATCTTAGGTGCAGGCTACCATGCCCGGCTATCCAAAGTATTCACAGAAGTATGGTTGTTGGTTACCTAATTACAGCCATCAGCTGTATGACCCAGGCCCCACCCTGGATCACAGAGCTGGTTCTTTAGACAAGGCCACATCCTCAGATCCTTTGAAGTTAGCGCCTACCTTAGGTAAAGAGTCTCCTGTAATAACAAAAGCTGAGGGCAAAGGTAGTCAAGCTTTCTAACATGGTCGGATACCCCACCCTTACCAGTATTGCACTACCAGACAGGCCTGCGGAATGGTACCTCACCTGTCCCCTGATGTCCATCCCGGCCGGGAGGGCTAAAGAGATGGCTCAGTGGTGAAGAACACACACTGCTGTTGCAGAGAACTTGAATTCAGTGCCAGAACCCATGTCCAGTGGATCTGATATCTCTAGCCTCTCTGGATACCTGCACGCACGTGCACACACACACACACACACACACACACACACACACACACACACACCACAAATATAGACATGAAATTAAAAATAAAACTCATCCTCCCCTCCTTAGCTCCCGTGTACTAGAAACACGTATCTGTGCAGTCAGCCCCAAAGACTTCTTTAAACATATGCTTTCGATGTAACAAACAAGGTCATTTCTATGTCTGGCTTTTCATCCACCTCGATGCAATGACCCTCCCCAGTGCCACATTTGTTTGAGAGTGACCCCCCCACACACACACCTATATAGCTCAAGGCTCTATTCTTGTTCTTTATAATTGTCTGCCTTCGACATCACTAATACCAAAGCCTAGTCATTTTCTACAAATGTTCAATGACTTCCAGATACACTTAAAAATACTGGATTGGGGCTGGCAGATGCTGCTCAGTGGCAGTGCGAGCTGAGCATGCTTAAGGCCCTGGATCCAAGCCCACACACTACAAAGCAACTCGCCTCACCCTGACCTGCAATCCATCTTTTGCTACCTCTCGTCCTGGCCCTTGTCTTCTCCTGAGCTGCTGACTATAGGGGCAGGAGGAGCAGAGAGAAGGCTGTGGGCAGGTCTCCATTCATCCTTCCTGCCAGCTGGGCTAGAGACAATGAGCTCCAGAGGCAGAGTTTAGCTAATCAGAGCTGAAGTGACATCAAATGGCCACAGGAAGGCAGAGAACTTCAGACTGCAAGACAGGCAGCTGTGGGTGGGTCACGCAGCCAATCACTTTGTTTTCACAGGCAACCTCCCACCCTCTGCTTATACAAGCCTACGTCAGGAAGTGACCAGCACATCTGGATGAAGTCTCTGCCATGATAGCTTTACACGCTCCAGGACTGTTTTGTTGTCTGTGTTCTCGGCTCTCATAACAGAAGCCAAGTTTTATCAGTACTGTGCTGCGCCGCTGTACCACCACCTAGGGTGTGCTGTCATGAAACTAAGCCACCTGCAAAGGCCAGCTATAAAGGGACAGCTACCTGAAGAGTTTTCTGTCTGCTGCTAAGTGATTTGTGAGACAGAGCACTGCACGTGTGACTCTGGGGTAGGTGAGGAGCAAGACCTAGCCTGGCTGCTGTCCACAGAAGAGTGCAGCCTCCTTGCTGCTGGCCACTGAGGGGCACCAAGGGCTTGGACAGGCACTAGCCTAGGTATCCTTAGTAACCAAAGTTACTGATCAAAAGCAATCACTAAACAGGAACAGGAGAGACACAGCAGCTAATGAAACAATTACAATCTGTAACTTGGGGTGGGGTGGGGGTGGGGCTAAGGTACTGTGTAGAAATAAAGTCAAACACGCCAGAACCAGAGGAGCCACAATCCCTAGCCCCCCACCACCACCACAGGAGCCACAATCCCTAGCCCCCCACCACCACCACAGGAGCCACAATCCTTAGCCCCCCACCACCACCACAGGAGTCTGAAAGGGGCAACGTTACCTAACATAAGACAATACTCTTAAGTGTTTTTCCATTTATATCAAATCAGTGACTAAATACATCATAAAATCTTCATGCCAAATTTAATAGTCTCTTCACAGACTCCTTGTACTGAGCAAGGCTCGCCTCGTTCTCCCCCTCATTCTTGAGATGAACAACACACTTCTGGTAATCCTCGACCTCTTTGGTCCCCAGCAGCTCTTCTCTGCTGGGTGGCACACTGCTGTCAGCAGCTCTCATCTGCAGCAGGGTCTGGAGGACGCTGCTCTCTGAGGAGCTCTTTGCCCACACATACTCATCCATGTCTTCCTCAGTCTTGCTTTTTTCCCATTCTTCAGTTTTCTGAAAGAAAAAGAAAAGTTCAGAACTCTGGGAAATGTTATCAAAAGACAAAGTTCCTTTGCTTGCTGATTTGGGGGAAGGAAAGGTTACAATATATCAAGGTTCCAGTCTACATTGTACACTTAAAGCAAGGCCAGCCCCAAGGGTTGCTCTGCCTCACAAACTTCACTCAACACACTCTTGCAGGTCGCTATTCTGTAAGCTACCAGAGGTGACCCTCATAAGCGTCTGCCCCACATTTGTGCTGGAGCACAGACAGAGGGGACAGGCCTGCAGGACCTGAACCATGACACAATGTTATCCTAACACTAGACAAGTTTCTATGCTGCCATCTGGCCTCCAACTCCCTACATAGCTGCAGATGGTCTTGAACATCTGACCATCCTGCTTCAGCCTCCCACGGGTTGGGATTACGGGTGTTTGATGCTGTTCACTGTTATCTCAGTTTTAATGTTAAAAATAACATGCTTGTTGAATGACAGGAAAGATAAAGCTCCATGACAGCTAAACCAGGAAGGGGGGTGGGGGGAGAATGCATACACATTGGGAGATGAGCCTGGATGTGCATGAAGTTGTTACTGGAAATCATGAAGCGGGGGTGCATCTGGGGTTGTTGTTATTCTTACTTTCTTGTAACAGAAATGAGTTATTAGTTTTGTTACCTAATGTGCACTGCAGTGCAAACCAAGCCAACTGGAAAGGCTGCTTATAAATGTCACCAAGAAGCTACTGTACTTCAGGTGTGGTTGTGCACACTCAGGAGGCGACACGGGCCAGCCAAGGCTACATACTGAGGCCTTGTCTAAAACAACAGAAGCCCCTCCCTCCAGGCTCTGGATGCAAGAGGACACAAAGGCAGCACTATTTTTTACTTGAAGTACATCACTTTAGAATGTTCTTTATTTAAGAAGCACAAATACAGAATCCTTACAAAAGCTCCTCCCCGCCTTTCTTAAATAGAAGCAAATCTCATTGTCTCTTCCTTCCTTACTCTTTCTGGCCTTGAACTTTCAAAACTGTCTCAGGTGCTCAAATGCTGGGATATAAGACATAGCTACAACTGCTACAACTGTCTCAGGTGCCCAAATGCTGGGACATAAGAGTGTACTGTCCCACATAGCTACAACTGCTACAACAAGACGTAGCAGGGCCACAGCAAGTGCAGTGCAATAGAAGGCACAGAGACAGCCCCACCCCAGTAGATACAATGCAGGTTACAGAGTCCATGAAGACATGGATGTGAACTCCTGGCTGTGAAAACATGGAAAGGGTCCTTCTAAACTCTCCCTTAGAACATTTTCTGATTCCGTACATTATCAAGAGTGGAATCTGCGTTCTTCAATGGGATCCTGACACTGAGCTATGAGCCAGGGCTTGCAAGCTAGCCAGAATTTGGAAAGCTATCTTTAGTTCTAGGCTACTAAAGGGACCATGCTTCTAATAAGCACAGTGAAATTTCCTCTAATCTCACAGCATTGAGAAGATCAACAGGGCATGGGCATCCATGAGTGTCAATGGCTGCTGTGGGGTAAGGTTTGTTTGTATATGTACATATTTTTATGTTCCTCCCTTGAGGAATGTCCTCTCTGTTAACATTAATGATTCCATGATAATCAGAGACAGCATGAGTCTGGGAAGAAAAGGTGTGGCTAATATCTCAGCAAAAATAGTAAACACTGAGACCTTCAGGACAGCCTTTAAGTCTGTGAAAAGGAACTCTAAAACCATGAGTTCAAAAATATATAATTTTTCAACTACACAAAAATATAAGCATACAATATGAATTGTATAAGGAACTTCATAGATCTAAAGGGACAGAGGCAGCTGCACCATGAGCCAGCTTGTCAGAAAAATAAAAAGGGCAGGCAGATACAAATGCAGACATTCCTGAGTTCAGGGTTAGCCTGGGACAGAGCAAGTTTAGGCCTAGGTATGGTGGAAATGGTAATTTCAGGGTGGGGTCTCACCCAGCTAGCTTATCATCAGTGCTTAACAGAGGCAGGCAGATCTCTGAATTCTTTTGCAATCTTTAAAAAAATGGGCTTGCCTCACAGGATAATCAAAAGGGAAGCTGGAGAAAATGACTGGATCGGTATGCAAAATAAATGAATGGGCTTATGATCTGCAAGAGATGAGCTATCCAGAGAATTTTTTAGACTAGCAAGAAAGAACTGCTTGGAGAACTGTCTCAATAGAGAGAGCTGTCTGGAGATCTCCAGGGAAAGCAGAACAGAATGAAAGTAGTCTGAAAAGCTGTCTAGAGCAGAGCCTAGGCTGCAGCTTAGACCCACGATTTGACTTTAAGTCATTTGTTTTTGCTGCTCCCAGACACCCCCCTCTCAGAACTCCTCTTCAAGCCGAGGCTGGTCCTTGGCAAGCCACCCAAACCTGAAATGCTATGACGAGGAAAAGAGACAAGCAGAGGTAAACTAAACCATGAAAACTGCAGCCCAGCTGAGACCAACTCGATCATGATGGATATGACAAGCCCAAGATGCTGCCCAATCAGGGAAGAAAGGAAATCCCTTCTGACAGACACCATCAGCTGGAGCTGCTATGGGAAACCCAACTTGAGAAGTGTAGCAGTAGTGTAATACAAGCATGTAATCTTGCCTGCTCCGGAATCTATGGATTGTGAGTGAAGGCCAAGACCAAGGCAGGCTTGGGCTCACAGACAGTTCTCGTCTCAAAAGGATGAGGGTTGGCGAGATGACTCGGTGGCTGAGAGCATATCTTCTGGACCTGAGTTTAGGTCTCAGCATCCACACCAAGGAGCTCATGGGTGTCTGGAATGCAGCTCCGGGGAACATGACACCACTTATGTGCACACACCCAGACACAGACACACCCACACACAATTAAAGAATAAATATTTTTTTAAAAATAAAAAGACAATATTTGGCATATAATAAACAAAGATGCAAATAGACAAAAAAATGTAGTTAATAACCATAGGACAAGCACAGGATAGCCTTAAACTCATGACAATCCACCTGCCTCAGTCTCCTAAGTGTCGGGTTACAGATTCAGCTGAGACATTCAATTCACATTCATTCTGAAGGAAATCTCAATGTTGTGTCATGTAATTGGCAGTAGCTCAGGTTTTTTGTTTTGTTTTGTTTTTTTGGGTTTTTTTTTCATATTTTATTTACATTTCAAATATTTCAGATCTCCCCTTTGAAACCTCCCCATTCCCTCCGCCTTCCCCCTGCCACTATGGGGATATTCTCCAACCCACCCTCCCACCCACCCACCCACTCTCGTCTTTCCTCCTTGTCATTCTCCTATACTGGGGGATCTAACACCCTCAGGCCCAAGGGCCTCTCCTCCCCCTGACAGATAACAAGACCCTCCTCTGCCGCATTTGTGGCCAGCACCATGGGTCTCTCCATGTGTATTCTTTAGTTGGTGGATCAGTCTCTAGAAGTATCGAGGGGTCAGGCCAGTTGCCACTGTTGCTACCTCCCTGGGGCTGCACACTCCCTCAGCTCTTTCAGTCCTATCTCCAAACCCTCCATCTGGGACGTCACACTCAGAACTACTGCTGCTGTGAAGTGACTCTTGGGTATTTCAAACTTTTGGGCTAATAACCTCTTAACAGTGAGTACATACCATATTCATCCTTTTGTGACTGCGTTACCTTGCTCAGGATGATATTTTCAAGATCCATCCATTTGTCTACGAATTTCATGAAGTCATTGTTTTTAATAGCTGAGTAGTATTCCATTGTGTAAAGGTACCACATTTTCTGTATCCATTCCTCTGTGGAGGGACATCTGGGTTGTTTCCAGCTTCTGGCTATTAGAAATATGGCTGCTATGAACATAGTGGAACATGTGTCTTTATTACATGTTGGAGCATCTTCTGGTTATATGCCCAGGAGTGGAATAGCTGGGTCCTCAGGTAGTATTATGTTCATTTTTCTGAGGGTTCGTCAAACTGATTTCCAGAGAGGTTGTATCATCTTGCATTCCCACCAGCAATGGAGGAGTGTTCCTCTTTCTCCACATCCTCGCCAACATCTGCTATCACCTGAGTTTTTGATCTTAGCCATTCTGACTGGTGTGAAGTGAAATCTCAGGGTTGTTTTGATTTGCATTTCCCTGATGACTAAGGATGCTGAACATTTCTTTAGGTGCTTCTCGGCTTTTCGAGTTTCCTCAGTTGAGAATTCTCTGTTTAGCTCACTTCCCCATTTTTTGATAGGGTTATTTGGATCTCTGGCGTCTAGCTTCTTGAGTTCTTTGTATACGTTGGATATTAGCCCTCTATCAGATGTAGGATTGGTAAAGATCTTTTCCCAATCTGTAGGTTGCCGTTTTGCACTATTCACAGTGTCCTTTGCCTTACAGAAGTTTTGTAATTTTATGAGGTCCCATCTGTCAATTCTTGATCTTAGAGCACAAGCCATTGGTGTTCTGTTCAAGAACAATTCCCCTGTGCCCAAATGTTCGAGATTCTTTCCCACTTTCTCTTCTATTAGATTCAGTGTATCTGGTTTTATGTGGAGGTCCTTGATCCATTTGGACTTGAGCTTTGTACAGGGGGATAGGAATGGATCAATTCGCAATCTTCTACATGTAGACCGCCAGTTGATCCAGCACCATTTGTTGAAGATGCTGTTTTTTTTCCATTGTATGGTTTTAGCTCCTTTATCAAAGATCAAGTGACCATATGTGTGTGGGTTCATTTCTGGGTCTTCGATTCTATTCCATTGATCTACCTGCCTGTCACTGTACCAATACCATACAGTTTTTATCACTACTGAGAAGCTCAGTTTTTTTCTTAAACAAAACAAGGGCTATTTTTAAAGCTATCAGGTCAATATACCATTATTACTTTGGTTACGTCTAAGTTCCCAACAGCCTGACTTAGGTCAGTTGTTCACTCAGTCTACCATTAGACAACATGTTGTGTGCAGCCCTGGGGGGCAGAAAGACATCATGAAAAAAGCAGTATTCAGGTGCTGGAGCTGAATGCAAGCAGAGAGACTTTACAACCTCAGTTTCCTCCTCTCCTGCCACTGAACAGCCCCTAAGTGGCTAGTCCTGCAATTTATAACACTCAAGGCCATGCTTTCGCCCCGTAAGCTAAACAAGGAAGTCAGTCCAGAAAGACTATGAGCACAGTTGCCTCCAGAGCAGCAGCCAAAGGTTCAGACAGCATGACTGTAGGCTCTGCTCCTACCTACCCAGTGCCCCTGGGACCCTCACCTCTGTCTTGCCTGCTTGGGACTGCTATGGACCTCAGGGTGACTGTCAACACCTTGAAGACGAGGGGCGGGGGGAGGAAAAGGACAAAACCCGGGCAACAACCCACCTCACGCAAGCAGCTGAGCTGGAAGCAGACACACACAAGTCCCATTTTTCACCTTTCCAAAAGGACAATTTTGAAGTGAGATTTTCTTATTTATATAACTTAATTATGCTATAAAATTATGACTTTTAAACATTTTTAATTTTAATGTCTTTTAGAAAATGTTCATTGTTCCACCGATGGCCTTTAAAAATACGGGATTAGAATAAAGGGCGAGGGGCTGGGGAGGTGGCTCCTAGCTAAGAATATTTGCAAGCCTGAGAACTTGAGTTCAAATTTCTAGTACATGTAAAAGCCAGGCATGACTACACAATCCTTAGCCCCAGTGTTGAGGGACAGCAATGGATCCAAGAGCTCATCTCAGCTAGTCAGCCTGTCCAAACAGCAAGCTTCCTGTTCAGTGAAAAAAACATGTTTCAAGGAAGCAGAAAAGAGTAAAGGACTAGTACACCAGACAATGTCCTCTGGCCTCTGTGTATTCATGGTTGCACACGCCTGTGTGCACATGCAGGTGCACATGAGAATCAAAGGATAGAAATCCAGAGGTGACTTCTGACACAGCACCAGCAGTTTATACTTCATACACATTCTCACAGAAAAGAGAGCTACCAGAAAGAAAGGAAGAGAATCAGCTGTAATTCCACCAACACTGGAGAGATGGCTCAGGACTAAGAGAGCTGCTGCTTCAGAGGACCCGAGTTAAATTCCCGACCTTCCATCAGCCAGATCAAAATCACTCCAGGGGATCCAACTCCTTTCTCGTGGTCTCTATGGGCACCTGCACTCATGTACAGACACTTACACACATACATACATATAGACACACACCCCCACCCCACCGAGACATACACACACAGACACACGGTCACACAGACAGAGAGACACACACCTCCTTCTCCCTGCCTGACCACAACCTCAGAAGTATCAACTTTCCATTCCATGTGATCCTGATCTCCTTCCCAGCTGGCTCTATCATCCATTTATTCATTCATTCAATAAATTTTATGAACCAATTGCTGTGCCAGGCACTGTGCTCTCCTGGAGCCTCAGCCCAACAGGAGGCCTGACGCTGAGCAGGCACCAGCTGCAGAAGAGTAGGATCCCAGTGAAGAATGGACTCATAAAGGTCCCAACTGAGCAGAGCTCGGCAGTCAAAGGAGAGAGAGCAAAGTCAAGGAGGGCAGCCCAGCAGGGACATAGCCAAAGGGCAACACACACACACACACACACACACAGAGAGAGAGAGAGAGAGAGAAAGAGAGAGAGAGAGAGAGAGAGAGAGAGAGAGAGAGAGAGAGAGAGAGAGAGACACCGACTCTCCACACCAGGCACTATTTTAAGTTCCAATATTATTAACTCACTGACCTCTCTCACACTGTGAGCGACAGCCTGTCGCTCTGTGAGTTACAGCTACTATCTGTTTTACAGACCTGGAAACTCAAGCCCAGAGCAATTAAATAATTTGCCCCAAACCGCAATGGGCTTTGGTGGTGGAACAACATGTTCTAAGGAACACAGAGACCCGTTGAGAAGAACCTCCAAGCAAAAGGATAACCTAGTATCCTTCTCCTTTGTAAGCACAGACTGAATATGAAGAACATGGATCTAGTTAATGCAGCGGTCAGCACACTGCAGGAACTGATGCAGGAACTGCTTCCTACACACAGATCTGCCACCTCCTACGACTCACTGTATTTACAACTTTCTGTGACTAGGGTATGAATCATAGTAATATTCCACTATTTATGATCACAAGGACACCGTTGTCCTACATGAGGGAAAACAGTTTAACCATTAAAAAAAAAAAAAACCTAGGCTGGCAAGATGGCTCAGTAGAAGGCACTTGCTGCCAAGCCTGATGACCCAAGTTTGATCCTTGGAACCCATTTAGAAGGGAAAACCTGACTCCCACAGGTGTCCTTTGATTTCCACTTTGATTTTGAGGGCACTATGACATGTGTGTCTCTTCTCCCAAACACACACAAAATATGTAATTCATATAGATATAAAACAGTTTATTTGAAAAAATGCCTTAATAAAGTAAAATAAAATAAAATAAAAATCCTGCCAATTGTTTTAACCGCCAAGGCTAAATTTTAACTGCATATGTCCAAGAGTTCAACTCAATTTGGACCAGCAACTTACTGAGTGTTATGTGCCAGATACTATACAGATGCTGGGGTGACAGAGGAGTGAGGAACTGTCTTTGCCCACAGTGAGGCAGATGTGTGCACAGGCACTATCATGAATGTAACAATGTCACCTGAGGAAGCAAGAAGGATGGCAGGAAGCGTCCAGGAGTGGTGCCACTCACACACATCTGGCTTTCCAGCAGGGAAGGATGTGTGCAAAGCCACTGTGCATGGGGAGTGCAGTGGCTTCACACGCTGGCTAACCTGGGCACTGCCATAAAGGTTACACTACAGAGCCAGACTTGGGAAAGTCATGGGAAACCCAATGATGAGACCAACCAGGGGCTGCCACAACGATTCAGGGGAGGGACGAAAGAAGATCTACAGGGGGTGGCGGGAAAGAGCTCAACGATTCAATCAGAACAGGGAAGATCTGGTAATGTACTAAATTTAGGGAGAAGAGAACAGATTAACTCTCAGGTGTTTTGTTTTAGACTTGAGGGAAGAGAAGCAGAGCTGAGCAAGTGGTGGAGGGAAAGTCTTCCTGCAGGCAATGCTGCTGCTTCCACTGGTGTCTGCCCACACTTCTGACAATACACTCTCAGCCCTGACACTAGTCAGGCACAAAAACTTTTTAGAAAGGCTTCTAATTAGTTCCCTTATCAACAGTTATAAGATAATCAGAAGTGCCACAGAGCCTCTAAATTACCTACAGATTTAGGAGCCATAGGACTTCACAGTGAGGCTGACACCACCCCGGCCTGCATCGAGTCAGGGACGCAGGTGACTCTTCCACTACTCAGTTCCTAACTCTAGGGAGACAGACAGCAGCACAAGCTAGGTTTCTCGGCTCTAATTATTGGCTATTCTGGAAGTCAAAGCTGAACAAAATTAAAGACCATGCTGCTGTGACAGACCAACTGTAGCTGCAGTTTGCTAATAATCTCTTATGACCTTGGGTGCGCACACACACACACACACACACACAGGTCAAAACTTCTCAGCATAAAACATAAAAAGTTGTAATAAATCAGCCTTTCCTTGCTGATCTTCAGGATTAGTAACAATATAAAAAGGGTGACCTAGCACTAAATGCTTTATGCCAAAACAGGAGAAACAAACAAAACAAACAAACCAACCGGGGCTGTGGAGCACTGTCAAAGAACGGACTTGTTCTCTTGCTGCCTCCTGGCTTACTTTCTTTGTTAGCCCAAGGAGCTCATCGGGAACAGTGGGGTTGATGGCGGGAGGGAGGAGGAGAGGGGGAGAGGGGGAGAGGGGGAGGAACTGGATGGTGAGACCATGATTGGGAAGATGTTGATGGTGAGCCCAACACCTAGGGAAGGAAGTCACAGCTGAGCCCTGGGCTGGGCAGGTCCAGCATTAGGCCTGGCTCTGCTCTGGGCAGGAGGGAAAACAGAAGGCACCAGAAGAACAGATGTTCAATAGAAACTATGAAAGCACCCAGATGGCTATGACCCACGTAGAAAGTCACAGAACACAGGTGTGATGGTTTGTTTATCCTTGGCTCAGGGAGTGGCACTATTAGGAGGTGTGGCTTGTTGGAGCAGGTCTGTCATTGTGGGTGTGGGCTTTGAGATCCTCATCCTAGCTACCTGGAAGTCAAGTCTTCCAGCTGCCTTCAGAACAAAAAGTGAAACTCTCAGCTCCTCTAGTACCATGCCTGCCTGGATGCTGTCATGCTCTTGCCTTGATGATACTGGACTGAACCTCTGAACCTGTAAGCCAGCCCCAATTAAATGTCATCCTTATAAGAGCTGCCTTGGTCATGGTTTCTGTTCACAGCAGTAAAACCCTAACTAAGACACCAGGTTGGCATGGCTGCAAGGCTGAAGGCTCATTCCTAGCACAAGCTGAAACACTAACCCAGAGTTTAGCGTGTCTGAGGACGATGGCACATATTTGTCTCCTATTACCGTCAGCACTCAAAGAATGTTCTTGGAAGCACTTGGCCTCCCGTCCAGCCGGGCTCTGTGGAATGACTGACACTGCTGCAATTAACTTGTTTTGACTGCTACACAAAAACACCCTTACATGAAGGTCTAGATGAACACTTTTCCAGAAGTAAAGTCCACGGAAATGCTAAAAAGCCGAGGGACATTAATGTCGGAGCACTAAGTGTTCAGAGCAGAGACTGGAATAAGGCAGGGCTCTAAGTGCCGGTCAAACACCAGGTGGCACCAGTTTCAAGTTTAAATTCCAAGCTGGTGAAGGGAAAAATAATTCCATTCAATAAAGTTCAGTATGTTCCTGCTCCAGGCTCATCTGCATCCCGCAGTGTCTTCACTGATGGGGCTCACTCAGGAAGGCTTCCTCCATGAGGAAGGCTTTAGTCTAGGAATTCTTTCATTACAGCTATTTAAGACAGTCACATGAGGCTACTTACTCTGGTATCAAGGTAATTAGTATGAAAGATGGAAGACTTTTCATGAATCCAGAATACAAGGCTTGTTGGATTCCATGTCACAGAACCACAGTCAGGCTCTGGTAAGCCAACTCTCACTGAGTGTATTTGTGCCTGTCTCTTCCTTTGGGGGTATTTACTTTCCAGGCAGCTGGCAAAATAAGAGACTCTGAACCGGCTGGCTTTTCTCGCTTGTTATTAACTCTTTTGACAGTAGCTATGGACCTGTAGCTAACTCAAGCATGTGCTTGGTTCAGAGCCAACAACAGTTCTCAATCACTTGAAAGGAAAGAGATTAATTGCTGCCATGGTGCCACTTCCAAAGCCAGGGTACAAGCACACACGGGTGAATCACGGCAATGAGAAAAGGACTGTCCTGCTAGTTACTAATCTTGAAAGAAAGCATTAGTTTCCTTTCACTTGCCACTCCTGTGCTAAACCTGATCATTATTGGTAACAGTGAAAATGCCACAGTCTGGAAACAGCGGCATGTGTTCACCAATCAGTCCCTGGGGGCTGCCACAAAACACAGGGAGATGCTTCTTTCCTGGGCCCCACTAAGGGTCCAATACAGGACTACGCTCACTGAGAAGCAGCCTCTCTCTACATGACTCCATTAGAAAGTGCTCATTCTGTGAACATCACGATGGCTTTTCACCACTGCTCCCATTGCTGTATCTAAGAGTGGGCACGGTGCACAGGGCTCTGATGCCAGCACTCAGGAGCCCGAGGCAGGAACACTATCCTGAGACAGGCCAAATGAACTACCTCACCGTCTTCACACACACTTCACATACACTTGCAGTATATCACACATGCCCTTGCAACACACACACCGCATACACACTTACCCAAGACTCGTGGTACAGGACTGTGAGAAGATATACTGCATAGTCATAGTTCTGCCGCTTCAAAGGGCATCTGAGGGAGAAAAGGAGAGAGCAAAGTCTCAGCATCAGATAATTCACAGGACACTCTAAAGATAGCAGGTGGCATTCTCTGTTCTGTGCTATACAGGACATTCTGGGCTTGGTCGCACACCTGGGAGGCAGAGGTAGCTTGGTCTCTGTGAGTTTGAGGCCATCCTGGTCTACATAGTAAGTTCCAGGCTAGTCAGGACAACATAATATGACCCTGTCTTGAAGAGAAAGAAAAAAAGGGAGGGAAAGACAGACAGAAGGTGGGAATACTGAGGGTATTAAACACTGTTATCACCCCTACCTTTGCTCAATCACTAAGGAGGCTATTTGTGTGCGAGCCTTTAAGCTACTTTAAACATGGCGATGGCCAAGCCAGGCTCCCTTTGCCACCTCAGTGCTTACACTCAAGTGAATGGCACAAACTTATCTAATGAGTCAGGTTGGAGGGTAGGAGCAGGTAAGAGAACATGGCTCATGCAGAGGACCTGGTTCAGGTTCTAGCACCCAGATGGCGATTCACATGCCATCGGTAACTTTAGTTGCAGGGGATCTGATGTCTTCTCCTGACCTCCAAGGACACACTGCATGCACATGGTACACATGCATACATGCAGGCAAAGCATTCATATACATAAAATAAAAATAAATATTTTTTTCTAAAAAGCAGATGTTGATTCTTCCAAAAATGAGCTGCACTGTATGTCTGCTGTGGCTATTTGCAAATCAAAGTAACATCCTGATATTAAATAAAACTTCATGAGAATGCACATGATACTTTTTGGGTAATAAAATAATGTAGAAAAAAGCTACAAGTACCTCAAATCTCTTTAAATATAAAATAAAAGCATTATGTTGCTTATTAAAAAGTCCTTTAAGTAGTTCCTAGCATAATCCATATAACTAGATAAATGACAGGTACTATCGTGTACAGAAAAAGCAGCATTATCCGACGAGCGTGCGCGCACACACACAGCATACACACAAAAAGAACAGAAGCTCACACCGACACATACACACACATGCACAGAAGTGCGCACTCACACACACACACACACATGCACAGAAGCGCACACACACACAGAATCACATACATGCAGGCACACACATAATGAAGACGAGTAGCCTACATGGCTGGACCCACCTGTCTGTTTTGATAGTGAGCACATCAGTGGTCTTGCAGTACCTCTCTCCTACAAGTTTAATAAATTTCTTCTTTGCATGGTTATCTAAATTCAAACTGGAAAGTTTAACCTTAAAAGTACAAGAAAAATTATGTTAAAAAAATCACATGATTTGTTTCATGAAGAAAAGTATCACTGTTATTTAAATCACAAAGACAAAGCTTCCCAAACTTCTCTGTATAGAGTTAGCAGTCAGAAAAGCACAAGCCCAGACTCACCCTTGGACAGTGGGAAAGCAAAGTGAAAGAGTCCAGACACTTTCAAAGTGCTGGTGCAGCACTGTCCTGCAGCTCCACAGCAAGCTGCTGTGCAGCACTGTCCTGCAGTCCCAGCAAGCTGCTGGCAAGCACTGAGGAGAGGACAGACCCACTGGCTGTCAGTACATCTGGGTAACACAAGCAAGAGACTAAAAGACCAAGCACTCCCAACCTCCGCTCCATGAGACCAGGCTAGCGCAACACTGCAACTACTCAGGGGCTGAAGAGGCGCCCTCACCTGGGAAAGCTCTAGGAAGCTGAACCTCACAGCAGGAAGAACAGCTGCAGAAACTCAGCAATGGCATCCCTCAGAAGTTGACGTTAGCTCCACAGGCTGCTAACTTCTCTTGCAGACTGGCAAATGTTAACTGGCTCAAAGTACTGGCCACCAAGCCCAGGGACCAGAGCTCAATCAACAGACCTCACAAAGAGACAAAAAGGACTCCCACAAGTTGCCCCTGACTACCACACAGGGCATTGACGCGTGCGTGCGTGCACGCACGCACGCACACACACACACACACACACACACACACACACAAATGAATACATTTTAAAGGCTGTAGAGCCTGAAAAAAGTGGTCATTCTCCCTCCTCTCTCACTCCCTTTCACCCACACTGGAGATTAAGCTTGCAGGCTGGCACACACTAACAATGTTCTCTCTGCCACTTAGCCACATTCCAAGCTCAGAATCTTTTCTTTGAAGGGTGATTCTGTAGCTCAGTGGTTCAGTGTTCATCTAGCACATATGCAAGACCTTGAGTTCAATCCCCAGCACTGTGAAGAGGTAAAGGTTATTTTTATTTCTACTAGATATATTCAGGATATGTCAAGTTTAATTAGGTTCTTTGTTTGTTGTGAGACAGAGCCTAGGTACATGGTACTTGTTAAGCAGCCCATAATAGCCTCAAGTTTGAGATTCTCACACCCTAGCCTCCTGGCCATCTCTAAGTTAGATTTCTTACAATGAACTTCTCAGAGCATTTTGGGATTTTAAGATGCAGGGGTGGTACATGAATGATTCTCTAATGTACATGGCTCTCAGTTCTACTTGTCATGGAATTAAATCCTCATGACATACACTTGGAAATACTGGACTGAATGAGAACTCTTTAGTTTGCAGAGAATTATGTCAAGGGTTAAGATATTAACTAGACATAGATAGATTTGACACTTGAATATAGTCCGATAAAATACTATCACCCACTTTTTGATTACTATAATGAAACATCTTAAGTTGAATAACTGTATTTATTCATCTACAGTTCTGGGGTGAAAGGGCATGCCACTGCCCTACAAGATGGAGCCATCACACGTCACAGTCAGGAATTAGGCTCGCCTTGGCAGTTTGCTCTCTAAAGAACTAACTCACGGGCTGAAGAGATGGCTCAATGGTTAAGAGCACTGATTGCTGTTCCGGAGGTCCTGAGTTCAATTCCCAGCAACCACATGGTGGCTCACAACCATCTGTAATGGGATCTGATGCCCTCTTCTGGTGTGTCTGAAGAGAGGACAGTGTTCTCATATACATAAAACAAATAAATCTTTAAAACAACAACAACAAAAAAGAACTCAGCTCTCACAAGAGCTATTGTATTCCCTTCCTGGGTGAGTACTCCACAACTTAAGAACTCTCACAGGCCCCAGATCATCATAGCTACACGGAGTACCAAGCTCTCAAAACACAAGTCTTCAGGGATAGGCGGAGCCATAACCATAGCATAGCAAGCATAGACTTATTCTCTGGAGAGCAGTCTGGAGTAAGAAAGAGCTGAGACCTCATAATGAAGGAAAAGACTGCATGGGAGTCTAGGATTCCTCGGGGACCCTGCCCCTTGCTCAAGACACCACCGCACAGCCGTTCACTTTACTCACACATTTCTCACTGAGTCACAAACCTCTGAGGGTGAGAACTACGTCTATTTTGTTCTTGGCAACTGTACAGGACTTGAAAAAAATCAGTATTTGGTCAATTAATATATAACGTTTAAAAAGAAGGGAATGCGGTCATGGTGGTACATGCCTATCACCCCAGCATTTAGGAGGACCCCAAATTCAGGGACAGCTGGGGTTACACAGGAAGACTATCTCAGAAAACAGTTCAATATCACACTTGTACTCTGTAGGCAATGAGAATTTTCTGTCTTCTGGGCAGAGTATGCTTCGACAAGCAGGCTATGAGCTTCACAGATAAGCAACCCATTCTATGGTAAGTCTGACTGATGACAACATGGAGAAATAGTTTAAGAGAATAGCAAACTGTACTACTCTCTAACAAGGCAAACGTACACACATGTGTCTATGTATAGTGACAACACACAAAAAAATGAGTACCTCTTATACTAAGATGATGAGAATATAGAGATTTTTCTTTTTTAAACATCTATGAAATCCTAACATTAAACAGTGACATTTTTAAATTCTGATTTTATGCCAATACTCAAAAAGTGGCAGCAGTATTGATTACTATTCAACAACTGTTTTAAAACTCATGTTCACATTAATATCTTACATAAAAGAGACTTTAGGCAGACACTCTGCAGCTCTTCACTGTCTGCATGGCACACTCACGCCATCTGCCAGCCCGTAAAGGCTGCAAACTCCTCACCCTTAAGCTGAACCAACAAACCCTCTAACTTCAAGGGCAAGTGTCATCACAGTCTCTCTTCCAAGATACATGTTCACACGCCTGCCACTTGTAATCACAGGAGACTGTGGTGAAGTGAAACACTAGCAAGAACCACATAACACGGAGGAACAGCTAAGTGTGTGAATGCGTCCCCTATATGTACATACAACGTGACAGAACTCTGCTACCACACACGGGAGCTGCGCAAGGCTTCCAGGTTTGCCGCTTGCTCTGTAACCTCAAGTCACTTGATCTCCTGGCAGGACTCAGCTCTCAGGACAACTTAATTCACAGAATGTTCTCAGAAATGCACAAGAATACCAGAAGAAAGCACCTTAAAAAGTAAAGTTCTAGACAAACAGAAAGTCTTTAACTCTTAACTACTTTTTGACTATTGAGAAAAACATAATGCCTATTTCATGCTTTAGAATTACAATCTTGGAGAGGGCTAAGGAGGTGGCTGTGTTCAGATCCCCACGCTCCTGCCACCTTAGTTAGGGGCTCTCCTGCCACCATGCTTTCCCCACCATGAAACTGCCATAAGCTGCTTCTGTTAGGGATTTGATCTCCACAATAAGGAAAGTCACGCCTGTACTATTGTACGGTCTCCTTCACCACACTGCTTTAGTTTAATCCCTGGAATTCATGTAAAGGTGGAAGGAGAGAACCAACCCCACAAACAAAACTAACAAGTGTTTAATATTCATTAGGGCTGCACAAGCACACAGAATAGATAGTCCCATTCAACACAGGAGCTG
>JADRCH010000118.1:1481298-1494324 GCA_019843965.1 Rhynchomys soricoides | reverse complement strand
CACAAGCACACAGAATAGATAGTCCCATTCAACACAGGAGCTGCACAGGCAGCAAAACTGTACTTGCTTTATAATCTCACAAATGCACCTAAACTGCACCTAAGGACTTGGGGTTTAAAAAGCTCTCACCCTTAGCGTTACTGCTCGCGCTCTGGGGTCTCGAATTGATGGTCCCGACGACACATAATCCACTGTATCAATCTCAACTGGAAAATGCTTCTCACACTTCTCATCACTGTCAAGTGCAGCTGGCCACTCAGTGCAGAAATCTAAGAACACAAAGTTATCTCACAGCTTCACTTACAAAGTGATACTCTCTGTAATGTGGCTAGCAGACAGGGCAGTCATCGAATTACTCTGGAGTCACAGAGGTGCTGGCACAGGCTCCCCTCTGCATCAACACCCATGCTGCTACTCCTCACCCCTGTTCCTCTGTGTCCATCCTAGTCATGAAGTTTGATTAAAGGAATGACCCGAGAAGGTTATGTGTGGTGAGGAGCAGAGATGATAGGGGCTGGGGTAGAGCTGGGGGACCTTACCATGCCATGGCCCAGTCCCCAGCACTGAAGTTAGTACACTACCTTGATGGACATGTCTGGCTCTGTAAATACCTGCTGTTTTAATTCCCCCTTTATAACGAAAGGCTCATAGCTCAATGCCCAGAGTTTACTGCTTGTGAAGAACAGGAAGTAATGCTGATTCGCTCCCCAAACAACATCACTACCCAAGATCAGCTGAAAGGAACTGAAATCCCCGAAGGAGCTGAAGTCCTGTCAACAGTCTTCCAGAAACTGACACATATCATGGTAAGTGGGTCCTAACCCTAGCCCCCGCTCTTCCATATAACCCTGAAGAGCCAGTGGGCAATGGAAAACAGACTGGCCTCATCTTCAAGCAAGACAGCCCAGAAAGAAGGGAGTTCTGAGCCTGAGACTAGACCACAACAATTTTCCAAGCACTTGTGGACAGGGCTCTTTCATCCCCAAGCAGAGGCATAAACTCAGTTGCCATTTGTTGATGGGGATAACTGCCAGCTTCCCGGTTATTAGTGTGTGATTTTACATTGCCTTACCCCCACAAGGTCAGGATAGAAAGGGATTTGAGCTGAGGCTGAGCGTCTCTCTCACGGTGGTTCCTTCTCATTCCCTAAAGAGCTTCATCTAAGAACAAGTACAAGCTACGGGTTCCTTGGGTTTTAAGTTAGATCTCAGAAACCCAGTCTTCCTCCTATAAGGCACACTGTGAGAGAGGCTGTCGTCACAGTGGACAGACAACCTAGGGGACACCGAGTAGTCCTTCGCCTGTGACATTTCTCCAAGTTAACAATTTCCCAACAGGTAGTACTTTGCTTATCTTCCTTTAGGCTTGACCAGGGTCAATAAAACGTCATTGAGTTATAACAGTTCTCTGACATCACTGACTTGTATGGAGGCAGCAGGGGCCATGAATTCAAGGCCACCCTGGGCTACATAGAAAGTGCCAGCCAGCCTGAGCTGCCCTACAAGACCCTGTCTCAAACAAAACATCAACCAACCCCTAAAGACTGTTTTGAGAGAAGGGAGGCATCACTGAAATGGAGAACATTGTAGCCTGAGAAAGAGAAGACAGCAGGGCAGGGGCAGCCATCATCTGTCACGGACTCAAGCAGCATGCTACTCTGAAATGGGCGCAACTGCTAAGCACTCGTCAGAGACCAGTCTGCAGAAGTACAAGGGCTTTTGCTTTTGCACAGAATATTTTTTTTTCCTTTTAACCTGCAAATAAGTCATTTCAGTCACCAGATGATAATTACAGTTTTTATGTTAAATTACCTAAATTATGTGTCTAAAAAGGCAGCCAACTGGAAAGCACATAATAGACCCATTAGCGTCTCCTCATCTGATAGGTGCAGCAGCGGGCAGACTCTGGAGAACCTTGGCTTTTATTTAATGTCTCCACTGATTATTCAAGCTTTGGTAAATTACTGAATTTTCCTGCATTTCAAATTTTCCATTTGCAAGTTAGATATAAAATCTGAAGTGACCTACTTTGAACAAAGACTGAGAAGAAATGTTGAAAACCCTTAAGTCTTCTGGAAGATACAACCCCAAGCCAGGGATGGCAGAAGCGTAATTAAGAAAACAGGCACATGCCCATTTATGCTCTGTAGGAAACAGCGCTGTCCTCCTGGTGTGCTATACAAAAAGCCTTCATTTTGAATTAGGAATCAGAGAACTCCCTTATCAATACTGTCAGTTGATGAGTACAAGCACATTTAAAAAAATAATGTTTAAAAAGGAAAAATGGGGTTGGCAAAATGCCTCAGTGAGTGAGATGCTTGTTGCCAAGGCTGGCTGCTTGAGCTGGATCCCAGGGCCCCGCTGCTGAAAGGAGAACTGACTCCCATAAGTTAGCATGCCTGACCTCCATACGAATACCACGGCAAGCACTTGCCCTAACACATGAACACACACACACACACACACACACACACACACACACACACACGGGGGGGGGGAGAACAGAGAGGAAATAAATAAAATGAAATTTAAAAACTGTTTAAATTAAAGAGGTGAAAAATGAAATTAACCATGGTGTATAGGAATGCATTTGTTAACTGGCTTTTACGAGACTTTAAAAAAAAAAAAAAGGAATTCAATCTGACCATCACAGCTCCAATTCAGAAGAGCTGTCAGATCCTAGAAAGTCAGAACAAACAGTCTGAACACCACCAGAACGCCTTTAACGGTAATTAGGGTACACAGAGACGCTGTCTGAAGGTATTAACTCAGCTACAGAATCCCTGGTAGCAGCAACTTCAACCAGGAAGAATCAGAGACGTTTAGCTATATATGACTTGGTACAAATCAGATCAAAACAAATCAGAATATAAGCATAGTTATACACACACACAACCATGTGAAAACGTGTGTCTTTGCATCACTGATGCTGCTGAGAGTGACATGCTCCCACAGGTTCACTTGTGTCAACTGGTGGCACTGCTTTGGGAGGCTGTCGAATCTCTGGGAGGTGGGGCCTCGCTGGAGGAAACTGGTGTGGGGTTGTCTGCCAGTTTTGTCAGCCAGGAGTCACAGCCATGCTTTCCCCGCCACAACAGACTAGACCGTCTCAAATTATGAGCACAAGCCAACCCCTCCCAGAAGCTGTTTCAGTTGGTGCTCTGTTACAGTGAGGAAAAGTACTACTCAAATTTCCCATGGGAAGGAGACAGCCATGATACAGGTGCCCAGGGAGTGAAGGCACTGCTCCAAGTCAGCTGGTGGCAGTGGGCCATGCTCCTGCAGTCACTTCTGTTATTTATTCATAAGCATACATGGCCTACAAAGTACATGCTATAGGGACACATACACCCAGTCCTCTGGAAGTAATTACAGGAACTAGGTAACGACTAAAAGATTGTTCTGGGATGACAGGCAGGGATGAAGAGGCAGGTTTCTACTATCTGATTAGCCACATATAATATAGATAGACAGACAGATATAGATACACACACACACACACACACACACAAAATCACTTTTTGTTAATGTTCTAAAACAATTAACCAGGTCAAACCATAACCCCAACACTCTGGAGGCAGAAAGACTGAATGCCGCACGGTAGAGACCAGTTTGTTCTACACAGCAAATTTCAGATCCACCTGGATCACACAGCAAGACCTGTCTCAAAACAATTAAAACAACAACAACAACTCCAGGATAACTCTTTGTTGTGTAGTAGCCCATTGCTGACCCCACTGGCTGTACTGCTATTCAGCATCTGCCTACACTGTTAAGTCTGAGTCTCTGTCATGTGAATCTAGTGACAAAACTGCAGTGTTCTCTCCAGCCCACACAACAAGTCCTCAACCCGCCTACAAGCAAGAATCACAGCTTGGTAGCCTGTCAAGCCCAGTGTCTGTGGGACACCTGCCCAGAGTTGTTGTCAGGGTTGTCCTCTAGAACAGCTACTGCTACTACTCTTGGCTACCCATCAGAACTCAAAAGTAAGACTCTATTGCTAAAGACAGTCTGACCACAGAACATGAAGGAGCCACATGGGTACTGACCAGGAAGCTTTCTCCCCACTGGCTAGTTACCACAGTTCCAGAAGTTGCTATACAGGCTGCTGGGGTAAAAGTCATCAACAGTCTCGCCCAACTATAAGCCACAAGTTACAGTAACAAATGAAGTGGCAGGTATGCCTGTGTGTGTGTGTGTGTGTACACGCACGCACACACACACACACAGGTATTATGTAGGTGACCACTTTCTGATTGGCTTTCAGGCCTGTTCCACAGGAGGAAACACATGCCCATACTATAAACCTGGTCAAGAACCCATGAGTGGGACCTCACAGGCCCCAGGGGTGAACTGCTATTACTTGGCTAAAGGACACAATATGACTGCCCTCTAAATTCACCTCTCTATACCATAAGTTAGGGAAGCTCTAGGACCACATCAAAGCAGCATTGTGCAGGAGACAGTGGTTAATGCAAAGTTCACAACTGGCTAAAGAGTCTGTGGGATGCTCAGCAACAAATGGGACATGTATAACAAAAGTCCGTCCTACCCCAAGGCTTAGCAACCATCATAGAAGATGGGGTGGAAAGGCTGTAAAAGCCAAGGTCTGGACATGAAAGAACTGCTGTGCTCACAAACTCTCAGGATCTGTGGCTGCCAGCACAAGATCACTCTAGTCACGTGGAGCTGAGTCCCCACCCCTAGTTGAGGAGTTGATAGCCGATGTCTTCTTGGGGAGGTAGAATCAGATTTCCATACCCCTAATAGGTCAACCATGCTACAGTGGGTGACCCCCACACCTATGAATATATGGGCAGAACAAAATTAATTCAGCGGGTCATCTAATAAATAAATAAGTCATGAACTTGGGACCGGAAGGTATATTATGGTGGGATTAGGGTGAATATGGCAAAAATCTATTGCACGCACATATAAAATTTTCAAAGAGAAGCAAATTATGTTTTTTAAAATTATATACTTTCACATTTGAACTCAGCCATTTTACAGAATGAACAATATATAGGATGAGAAGAATGTGACCAAGTGTAGTAAGTCAGCCTTGGGACAGATGAGTGTACTGACCTGCAAAACGGTATTTTAGGGGAGAGTCACAATGGCCTCAGAGTCATCTGGCACCTTCTATAAAGAGGAAAGGGCAGTACACTATAAACACAGCGGCACAGCTCAAGCCGCCGAGCCTCACACTCTTACAATAGCGGCCACTGGCCTCTGCTGTCGCACCATCTCCTAAACATTCAAGACAATGTGTACTTCCTAATGTAAAATGGAACCAGGGTAACAGAGCCTACCGTGTGGTGATTTAAAACATATATATGGCTTTGCTTGTTTCTTTTTGTCTTGTTAGTTTGGTTTTTTGATAGTCAGATAGTCCAGGTTAGCTTCAAGCTCTCCACTGTCCTACTGACTGCAAGGATTACAGGGTGCATAACCATGCCTCCGTTTCAACCCCCATTTATTTTTTATGACCTTACAGTATTCATAGAAAAAAATCATTCATAAAAGGGCTGAGAGATAGTGGCTCTGCAGTTAGGAGCACTGGCTGTTCTTCCAGAGTGAAGGACCTAGGTTTGACTCCCAGCATCCAGTGGTGGCTGACAACCATCTCTTAACTCCAACTCCAGGAGATCTGAGACCCTTTTCTGGCCTCTTTGCATGCATATTGTGCACAAATATACATGCAGGTAAAAACATCCACACGAGACCGTGATAATATTAACAAACATAAACTGCTTATACACTTAACATCTTGAACAATGTACAAATCTTTGTTTAATGGAGAAAGGCAGGAAAGTGGTGCCCACATGGAACCCTAGCATTTAACGGGCTGAGTTAGGAGTACCATGAATTTCGGGCTATCTTGGGCTGCATATCAATATCTAGGTAAACGTGGGCTACCTAGCAAACAAGAACAAGACCCTATACACAAACTAAAATTCATGGAAAAAGAGACAGTGACTCGGAGCACGATGTATCTCCTTAGCGCTGAGACTCTTTACCATACGTCCCCAGAAGTAAACGTACCTTTCAGAGCTCCACAGTGCCTTTTAATTGCCACAGGAGTCAAGTGCAGAAAATTTGGGATCTGAAACAGAGATGTTTTAAAAAGATAAATTACAGCCAAATTTCCTTCCCCCTAATCCCCACCACCTAGAGTCTCGCTATGTTTCCTGGATAATTTTAAACTCATAAGCTCAAGTGGCCTTCCTGCTTCAGCCTCCTGAGTGGCTGGGACTACAGGCACCCATCGCCATGCCAGCTATGCCATAAACACATGAAAAGGATCATATTCTTATAAACTAAACCGCAGGCCCAATGAATCATCTAAATAAGATGTGTCAGCTCTTCTACAGCGTTGGTTCTAAGCACAGGCGTGCATCCAGTCCTGAAATGTTGGAGGTCGACAGCACATTGTCTTATAAGACAGCAACCATGGAAAAAGGACATTCATAACATTCTTTATGCCACATATCTACAGTGTTCATGTGCAGTTACAGTATAAGACTGAAGGCATGAAGCAAGTTAGCTCACACTTGTAATTCAAGCATTCAAGGAGAATGAGGCAGGAAGAGCATAATGGCAAGGTCATCCCGGGCCACACGGAATAATACAGTCTCAAAAAATAAAAATAAAAAATAATAATAATAATAAAAAATTCTGAGAGCATTAAGAACAGCAATCTGTCAATCACACATAATTCTCCAAGAAACCTGACATATATTTTAAATTTGCACATAATGAACACTTTATAAACTGAATGAATGAAGCTAGCAAATCTTGACTAAATCATTGACTCTATTTAATTAATTAATTATTTTTCCAGAAACAGTCTCCTATAGTCCAGGCTAGCTTGGAACTTGCTATGATCCTTCTGCCTCAGCCTCCCAAGTTCTGGTATTGCAACACACCAGCTCTTAACCAGTTTAATAAAGTTAGAAATACATTGGCACAGAGGAGTATAAAGTCAAACAAAATTTAGGAAAGGTCAAAGATTTGATTCCTTCAAATATGAACCTGTTACCAGCATAGTCTTAAAAACGATTTAAGTGCTCTTTTATAAAAAGTATATTTATTTTCATTTTATGTATACAAATGTTTTGCCTGCATGTATATAATTGTACTGTGCATGCCTGGTGCTGGAGGAGTAAGTCAGAAGTAGGCTTTGAATCTCCTAGGACTGGAGTTACAGGTGGTCATGAGGTGCCATGTGGTACTGGGAATCAAACTCAGGTCCCCTGGAAGAGCAGCCAGTGCTCCTCACTGCTGAGCCATCTCTCCAGCCTCTACCAACATACTTTATACAATAATGTTAAGTATGCAAAAAGCAATTTATCTTAAACTCATTTGGAAAGAAAAATTAAGAAGCAGAAAGCTACTCTAAAAACTATGCCACAAATCTTGAATACTGATCAGAAAATATCTACTTTACCCAGGGGAAAAAAGGAACTAAACACTGGCATTATAGGATGGGTGGGTTTTTTGCTGCTATTCCCTTATTTTAAAACATAAAAATCTAAGTTTTGGGATTACAAAAGGGAAAAATAATAGCTGACGTTGCTGAGGTGGTGAGCATGCTCAGTGATGCATGCCGCCACCTCAGGGACAGACGTTTTTACACTAAGGTCTCCTCATCTGAAGACTTGTTTCTATCTGTGTTTGTTTTCTTGTCTCTGGAAATGCTCTCCTCGGGAAATCGCATTTACCCCACTGTGTAGGACCCCTTGCCCTGTTCTGCTCCTCCCTTCTTTTGGCAAAGGTTTATAACTCTGGAACTGGGAGGGGGAAGCAGGAGTAGATAAGAGATACTGAGTTCGAGGCCACTCTGGGTACAACCGGATCAATCGATCAGGGTGGAACCTGCTCTTCCTGATTTTCAGAGTCAGTTTATTTTCTCCCCCTTAGTTACACTTGAATGATACAATAGAAAGGCCACTGATAAGCCACAGGATTGACAAGTCTTTATTAAATGCCTATGACTCTAAATCTTCTTTGCCATGAGCAACATCCATTATTACCTGAAACAGGAATCTAAAACATAACGTGCTGCTCTCTCTACTGGATGCTTCACACAAGGTGTGGGGTGGGTCAGGGATAAGCACCCCTGGGAGCTGGCTGAGCCCTGGGCCCACCACTTACCTTTAAAAGCTCTAGGTTCCCCTCCTTCGCCATGGGCACACCCTTCTTTACTGGATATCCCATTCGAACAGGTAGGGGAACAGCCGAGGGTTTAAATGGTGCAGCTGTAGGGTAAACGCTGGGCCAGTCCTGGTCAGTATCCATCTTCTCCGTCCTGGGAGGTAGTGCCTAAGAAACATGACATACTTAAAATCTTTAAATATACACATATTTTTTAATTTTATGACAAAATCTGTAATTAAGATACATAGAAGCTGAACTACCCTATACAAAACCTGATCTCAAGGACTGTGAAAAACTGAGAGACGTCCTTGCTGTGCACACCTGGCAACCTGAATTTGACGCTGGGAATCCACACCAGGTGGAAAGGAAGAACCGAGCCACGGAGCTGCCGTCGCTGTGCCTGACCTCCACACTCCACTGTGGCACATGTGCCCACCCACTATACACAGTGATAAGTAAAACAGGCCAGTTTCCAACAAATCTGTTGTTTGAGTAAAAAACACTAACTCAGCATAAATACCTGCACAGTTGCTTCAAATGATGACAACATCTCCTCTAATGTCACATTTTCTCCACAAGAATTAATTTATGAAGTTTTAAACTTACATTCATGATGTAAATCAAACACAAGGAAATGTTAAGAACTTGGAGACAGGGCTGGGGACGTGGCTCAGTTGGAAGGGTGTTACTTAGCATGAACAAAGGCCTGGATTAGACCCCAGCAACTAGGTATGGTGGTGCACATCTATAATGCCAGCTCTTGGGAAGTGGTCAGAAGTTCTAGGTCAGCGGCTGGAGAAATGGTTCAACAGTTAGGAGCACTTGCTGCTCTCGCAGAGAACTCAGGTTAAGTTCCCAGCACCCACATGGTGACTCACAACTGTCTGTAACTCCAATTTCAAGCAATCTGATACCCTTTTATAGCTCCCCTGGATACTAGGTACATACATGGTGCACATACACACATACAGGCAAAACATTCATATATATAAAATAAAAATGAGTAAATCTTTAAACATGTGAGGTCATCGTGAGCTATAGGAGCCCCTGCCTCAACAGGAGGAGGAACCAGTGGGGGTAGGGTTGGGGTAAAGGAGAGGAACATGGGAACAAGGAAGATAAGGCAGTGTGAATATAAGGGTCAGTGAGATAGCTCAGCAAGTAAAGGTGCAGACCAGCAAGCCTGACAACCTGAGTTCAATCCCTGAGACCCATACGGTAGGGAGCACTGACTCCTCAAAGTTGTCATGGGACCTCCACACATATGCCACACTGTGCGTATGTACACACACAACACACACTTTCACAAATAAATAAATAAATACATGTAGTTTAATTTTTTAAAACACAATAAAGAGTAAGCATTTGAGATAAATTAATCAAGGTTAAACAGGTTTTAAAATGCATAATGTCTCTTAGGCCCAGAGGAATGACCTGACAGCTTAGCCAATCACATTAACACACACGTGTATTCTCTAGTGTTACACAGAAGGGGATGGCCCCATACAGAAGGGAGGGTTTAGGGTCAGCATGGCTCAGTGGTTGAGAGCATTTGCTGTTCTTGCAAGTTCTGTCCCTATCACCCACATCAGAGCCACTTGTAACCCCAGTTCCAGGGAGTCTGATGTCCTCTTCTGGCCTGCACCAGCACCAGACATGCATGTGGTACAAATAAACACCCACACACAAATACACATTCACAAGTAAAAGTAAATACTTTTTTAAAAATGGGGTTTAGGCTGGCAAAATTTAGTCATGCCATCTAAATTACCATCAGGGTGGCACATGTCCCAGAGTGGGAAATATTGCTCTGAAAATTATTGCCCTAGGTGACCACGGCCTAGTCCTTGGACTCCATGCTCATCAACTGACCTGAACTCCTAAAGATGATGCCCAGAGGAGAAAAACTAGTGAGATGAACACTGACCGCTGAAGGCGTCATCAAACAGTCTGTATTCGGGGTGCACTTGCTTTCTGCCACGTATGAGTAAGTCCACTTCCTAGAGCCGATGGTTTGAAGACTAACTCCTAGCAGGGTTCCGGGAGCTGCCCAGAGACCTTGTGATGCCTCCTCTGGGTCATCCTCCACCTTACCTCGGGGCTTTAGAAACCATTAGAATAGAGCAAAGTAAAATAAATAAATACGCCCGTACCTTTCTTCTCATCGGCCTTTCACTTCTGGATACTGTACCTAAAAGACAAGAACTTTTAATGAACCATTGTTCAAAATCACTGGGTTGAAGTTCTAACACAATTTAAGGTATTTAGTAACATGAAAATGGAACAATAATCTGCTTTCTCCAAGTTTTGAATAATGGGGATAAAGAAACCCCATGGCAATCATGATACCGTGAACTCATCTAAAGAAATATGTCCTTCCTTCTACGAGATTGTCTTACGGAATGTAACTTGCTACAATCCTTCTGCCTCAGTCTCCCAAGTGGGTTACAGGCATGCAACATCCATACCCAGCTAAGAAAATATTTTCACTAATTCTAAGGTTTACAGTACAGTAAGTTCATGTTCTGAAATTAATACTGAGTTAAAGTATTCTGAATATTTAAAGATAACTGATTTGAAATGTCCCATGAGCAGAACATTTAAGTCACAGGACTGTAGAAGTGGGTGGAGTCTTCACATACAAAAGTACCATGGTTAGTTCTAGGCATGCTTAAACCAATGCTTTGCAGTAGAAATAGCAACACTTGCTAAGTACCTCTACATAGTTTGTGCCAGACCACTCCTTATCACTTATTGAGCCTTACTCTATATGACAAATGTAAGTATGACTGTCCTTTTTAGAAGCCACTTTTAGTCAAGAAAATCAAAGGCCAAGGTAAGGCGACTGCAGCACAGCATGCAAGAGTCCTCATGTTTTGGTCCACTCTCCAGCCTTATCTTTAAGAGCTTCAGAGCTGTAAGGAGCATTCAGTACCAGGCCATGTCCCCAGCCCTGTCTCCAAGGCTCAACTTTTTCTCTGCTTGGAACACACTTCCCATGATCCTGGTCCTTCTCCTTCCCTGTCCCCACTCCGTTTCTTCATCTGACACATTTCTATTCATCCCACAATGCTCATTCTTTCAAAAACCGAGGGCTACGATTCACCACAAACCAGGAACACAGTAATGAGTACGATGCAGCTTTTGCCTCAGGATTGTTGCTGCAGTATATAGCCTGCAGATGGTCTGGCCCACTGCAGACGCCTGTGGTGCTAGCCTGTGTTGCTAGTCTGTCATGGTATGTTTCCACCTTCCTAACCATGTGAACCAAGTCTCCCAGGGAGTCTCTTTTCAGTTTATCTACCTGTCCTGGTTAGGTTTTCTATTGCTGCAATGAAACACCATGACCAAAAAGCAACTTGGAAAGGAAGTTTATTTGACTTACACTTCCACATGATAGTCCACCATTGAAGGAAGCCACAACAGAAACTCAAACAAGGCAGGAAGCTGAAGGCAGAAGCTGATGCAGAGGCTTGGCGGAGTGCTGCTTACTGGCTTGTTCAGCCTGTTTTCTTATAGAACCCAGGACCACCAGCCCAGGACATCACAGTGGGTTGAGGCTTTCCTGTCAATCACTAATTAAGAAAATACCCTATGGCTGGAGTTTATGGATACATTTTCTCAACTGAGGTTTTCCCCTCTGTGATGACTGTATCTTGTGTCAAGCTGATATAAAACTAACCAGGACAATTCACCCCTTGTCAACTTCACACACAAACACATCACTTTTAAGCTATAGCCTTTCCTTTTTGTTCATCCCCAAGACCACACAATAACATCAAAATCACAATATTAAACATTTGACAAACTTTAAATTCCCACTGTCTTTACAAACTTAAACACTTTAACATCCAGTCTTTTCGAAAATCCAAAGTTTCTTTTAAAATCTAAAAATATCTTTAAAATTCAGTCCCTTAGATGTTGGCTCCTTGTAAATCAAAGTTAACTACTTTCTTACTTTAAGAGAGAAGAACCAGGGCACAGTCACAATCTGAACAAAGCAAAACCAAACTCCAACAGTATACATAACTCCACATTCAATTATCTGGGATTTACTCATGATCTTCTGGGCTGCTCCAAATGGCTGGGGTCACTTCTCTGGCTCCACCCTCGGCAGCACACACATCAGGCCAGCTCCACTTCATAAGTGCTGCTATTGTTGGTGGTTATCCCATGGTGTTGGCATCTCCAAAATATCTAGGGTCGTATGCGGCAACTGGGTGGGACTTTCACCAATAGCCTCTTCTGGGCTATCTTCATGGTGCAAAACGTCAACTTTTCTCCATGACCCCTTAAACCTGGTGTTTCCAATGCTACTCCAGCTGTTCCTTCAATGGCCTCTCCTGGTCTCTCACAGTGCCAAGCCTCAGCTGCTCTCCATGACCCCTTCATGCTGTTAAAACCACCTTACACTATCAAGTTCAGCTGCTCAGATGAAGTACAACTCTGGCCACCTCTGAAATACATCTCTGATGATTCTCAGAAACACTTCCCAGAGGACCTCACCTCAGTGATGCTGGTCTCTTCTTGATCGCCGCTGTTTCCTCGGCTCTAGCATCGACTGTCCCAGTAAAACAAAGGTTTTACTTTAGTGGTTCTTGTCTCTTGTTAGTCACCCTGTTTCTTCAGCCCCAGACGCCCAGGGCCACAGATTCTCGACACAAATGGCCCAGTTAGAATCTTTGCTTCCCTTGGAAACTTCATGAGCCAGGCTTCCATCTCTGCACTGCTCTCAACATTCTTATCTTCAAAGCTCTGACCGAACAGCCCACTGAGCTCTTAACACTCATGGCTCTTCTATCCCAAAGTTCCAAAGTCCTTCCACATTCTTCCCTAAAATGTGGTCAAGTCTGTCACAGCAATACCC
>JADRCH010000118.1:1451217-1481288 GCA_019843965.1 Rhynchomys soricoides | reverse complement strand
CCTAGCCGGCACCCATCCATCCACTCCACAGGTGTGGTTCTCTCTGGAGAACACTGAATAAGAAGTGGGTAATATCTCCTAGAGGGCACACACTTTAAGCTGAAGACTGAGGGCAAATGAAAGGTAGCTATGGAAACAGGCAGGTGGGAAAATGTCTGAAGACAGCAGAGAACGCTTCAGCAGTCCATATGCCAGAACTGGATCAATGCAGAGATTAGCATGGCCCTGCATAAGGATGACAGACAGACTCATGAAGGGGTCTGTACTTCTACAACTTAGTAACATTTCATTCTGAGGGTTTCAGAGTAGACTTTAAGGCAGTACTTGGCTCTCAGCTAGACTATGGCACTGATTATCCATTCTGTTCTCCTTGTTGACGATCTATGCCTTGTTAGATGTTTTCATTAAGAAAACCTCCAATCAGGTTAAAGTAAGGATTTCATAATGAACTCTAAAGTGTGAGAGAGAGGCAGCCCTAATGGGTGAGGGGAGAATTCTAGGAACCCCAGATACATGGTACCTGAGCTTTGACTGGGCACAATTCATGGCCCTGCAGTGGACTGGGTCACGTGGGATTGCTTGCTTGCTTGAAGGGATTCCTCTTTCAATGACGGACATTTGAGTATTCCAAAGTACCCTGAGGAGATGCCCTTGGCCAGAGGTCAGAGGTCAAGAAGTACATTTAAGGAAGCAGAGCTGCTCCAGGAACTCTCAGTCCCTGCTACGGTGGGGCAGTCTATGGGCCTTTTGTGGACTGAATTCCCAAAGAAATGGGCAGCATCCCATCTTCAGGGATGCAGACCAGGAATGCCTGCAACATCAGACGAAGTCCTCACAGCACAAGGAGGCACTTGCTATTGAGAAGCATTATTCTATAGTGCTCAGCACCTGGCCACAGCTGCATTTAGTTCACATCACCAAATGCCCCTCTTATCTGACCTTACATTATAGATTAGAAGGAGCACAGAAAAACAAACAAGTAAACAGACTCAAATTCAGGATGGAAAAAAAGGACAACGGAAGAGGGTCACCATATTTACTGTGCTTCAACAAGACAGGCGTGGCAAGGGTCTTGATTTCCTTGTTCTTTCTAATCCCTGTAGATGGTACTAACACTCATCCAATGGCCCAAGGATTTATCCTCAAGGCCCACATAAAATCCATCAGTAAATCCGATTTGGCTTTATCCTCAAATTACATCCCAGGAGCCAATTCTGCACTGTTACCATCACCTTGTTTGGCATACCAACAGCTTCCAAATAGGTCTTGCAGTCTTATCCTGCTGAAGTGAGTCACCACACAGATGCCAGCAATCCTTCACAAGTAGGAATCACATGTCACTTCTCTACTGTGTGATCCTCAACTTCTAACACGATCCAAGCTCAAAGCAAACCCAAATGCCCCCAAACCCTGAAAGCTCAGCCCACTACTCTGACATCTTGGATTGCCACTCTACCCTTTACTTGAACAGCTCTGGCCTGGGTGTCCCTCTTTCTTTTTTTTGGTCATGCCTGACCTCTTTGAGAAGAACAGAGCTCTTCTCTCAAATCATCCTGACTGTTCAAACGTCTCTCCCTCACTGTATAGACACTTCTTCAACAGTATACCGTTTTCAATACTCTGTTTTCTTTTTCTTCGTGATAATAAATTGTATTGTTACTGATTACCTGTGTACACGCACTAGTTCAGAACTTTGATAGAAGGCCAGCCTCCCTCCGCAATCCTGCCTAACACACTTCCACTTAAGAGAATAAAAGAGCGAAAACCTGGAGATGAACACATCTTAAGACAAGTCGAGACACTATGATGTATTAAGTAATCTATAATTTATCCGAAAACCATTTTCAACAAAGGAGTGGAAAGGCACGGTATGCTGTGAGAAGGTCTGCAGGAGTGCAAGCGCGGAAGGATGAAGCATGCCCTGCAGGACAGGCGGAGGGGAAAGGCCTGGTGGCGGCAGGTGTCCGCTCCCGGCCGGGCCTTTCCGGTTGCCCACTCGTGCATGCAGCTCCCGTCGCTGTATTCACCCCAGCCCCACGCTTGCGCTGCTTCTCACACCACAGTGCGCCCCAAGCCCCTGCGGTGAGCGGGACCCCGAGAACGCATTCGTGGAAATGCGTGGCGACCTCCAGAGAGACACAGGAGGAAGGTCACGGAGCGCGCAGCCTCCCTTCTCCCCCTAGCCCCGGCGGCGCACCCACACTCACGCGGGCCGGGTCTCGGAGCGGCGGGCCTGGCGACTGAGGAGAAGGTGAGCAGGCCGCGCGCTCCCTGCCACAGGGTCGGCCTCAGCTGCAGCGCAGCGGCCGCCATGCTGCTGGACGGCAAGCCAGAGCGGACAAGCCCCGCCGGGCGGGGGCGGGACCGGAAGTTAGAAACCTGGGAACGGAAATGCACTGGGCAGAACTGTGGCAGTTCCTAAATAGTCTCATAGTCTACTTCTACTGTTCTGATTGTTTTTTTGTTTGTTTGTTTGTTTGTTTGAATGGCTGCTCTAAGACTTTTTCTCCTTTCCCTTTTATTTATGTATTTTATGTATAGTGGTGTTTTCTTGCATATTTCAGCCCATCATGTGCCTGCATTGCCCACTGCGGCCAGCAGAGGACATGGAGTTAGGGAAGTTGTGAGCTTCCTTTGTGGGTGCTGGAAACCGAACCTGGGTCCCTTGGAAGAGTAGTCCCTGCTTAATCGATGCACCACCTCTCCACCTCTTCAGCCCCATGTTTTTCTTCCTTCCGTTTTCTTCCTTCTTCCGTCCTTTTTCTTTTCAATCATACTGCTCCAGTCTCCCAACTGCTGGAATGGAGCTTACCACCTAGCTTTACACTACATATATTTTGAAAATCTCTCTCTCTCTCTCTCTCTCTCTCTCTCTCTCTCTCTCTCTCTCCTAGTAAGAGAACAGTTTAAGGGAATTAGTTCTTTGGTTCTCTCCCATCACCACCTACGTTACCATTTCAGCAACCTCTATATACTTTTTAATGACTGCAGTCCAACAGAAGAAGTAACAAGCACCAAAGGCATTGGGGGCGGGGCGGTGTGTGTGTGTGAACACAATGGCACAGCGTGGCTGCGCCCCCTACCAGTTTGTTTGTTTGTTCAAATGGCCTTTTGAACTAGATGGTTAAGTTTAAATTTTGACCTTGTCTTTTTATGTATTATTTTTGCGAGGGCCAGAATTGGATTCCTAAGGCTGGTGCAGAAAGGCTCATAACCTCAAGTAACCCCTGCTTCAGAGGACCTGGCCTCCATGGGCACCTGCAGTCACATGATATGCACAGCCCTATCCCCCACACACAGATTAGAAATAATCTTTACGAGTAACTCCTTTATAAAGTATCAATAGACAAAGATGGTTTACAGTGTAAAGCACGTATTAGTTTGCCAGAAGAAGTTTCTAAACTCTATGTGATTTTTCAGCTGGAAAGGTTTTGGGAGTACAGTCATCCACTGGTGACTTAATTCTTATTAAATTCTGAAAGGGAGCTCCACATTTTCAGTTTTCATTGATCCCTACAGATTACATAGGTAATTCTGGGCAGAACGATTTAAAATTTTAGGGCTTCTTTTTAGTGGTCTTTTATTAATTTGAAGCCTAGGTTAATATGAAAGATTAATCGATATTAATCTAAGATTATCGATATTAATCGATAAAAACTAAGTTCTTTATAAAAACTACATGAACAAAGTATGACTGTTTCCAGATATAGTGCCAATATCCAGGCAGGGAGGGAGCATGCAGCCTCTTCAGCCACCAGAGCAGTACTGATTACATCATGAGATGGAGTTAAGACAACATGGATATGTGTTGGAGAGGGAAGACTGGAGAGTAGCTCAGCAGTGATTACTCTTCCAGAGGACCCTAGTTCAATCCCCATAATCCATATCGTGCCTCACAACCATCTGTCATTTCAGTTAAAATGCCCTCTTCTGGCTTCCACAGGTACCAGGTATGCGTGGGGTGCAAGGACATATGTGAAGGCAAAATGCCCATACATATAAAATAAATAAATAAATAAATAAATAACCTTTAAAAAAAAAAAAAAACAAAGGCTCTCCATTGGGCATGGTGACATACACCTTTAATCACATAACTCAAAAGGTGTAGCTGGGTGGTTTCTGTGTGTTGGAGGCCAACCTGGTCTATGCAGTGGGTTACAAGTCACCCAGGGATGTACAGTGAGACCCTGTTTCAAAGGGTCGGGGTTGGGGGGGGGGAGGAAAGAAAACATGGGTCTCAACCTTGATTGAACATTAAAAGCACCTCAAGAGCTTTAAAAAAAAAATCTCAGCCTCATGCTGAGGTGTCGGCCAAGCCTCATGCTGAGGTGTCGGCCAATCTAGGTGTCTTTGAGCATTATTTTTTTCGCCTTATTTGTGTTTGTTTATTTTGTTTTTTTTTTAATTAAGAAAGCTACTCAGATTGTCATGCTTGGAAGCAAGTGCCTTTACCACTGTTCCATTTTGTTTTTGTTTGTTTGGGGGGAAGGGGCATTCAGAATTTCAGAGGTTGAAGCAGGAAGACTGCAAGTTCAAGGCCACACTAGTCTGAACATTATGTACTGAGATCCTGCCTCAAAAATAGCCCAGTACCAACTGAGCCATCTCACTGGCCTTCATACCTTCTATTTATAGAATCCTTGGTAGTAGCTAAAGATGCATTGAAAAGATACATACATATTTTTATTGTGCCATCCACCATAGGGGAAAAATAAAACAAAAATGGGGGCTTCATTCTTTGCATACTTGGGTTGACAGGCCATAAAACAGGCCTCTGTCCAATAGACATTCAGCAATAATCTGTGAATAAACCTATCAATTTACACTAAACTCATGCTTATTGGATACAAGGCAAAGGATGCTGTATATCTTATGCTGCTAAGTACTGCAATAGCTTCTCTTCTCAATGGCGTTACAAAATGTTTCGCTGAAGAACTTAAAGAATAAAGGGGCTCATCTTAGCTCAGTCTGAGGGAACACTGCATCATGGCAGTAGGATCTTGAGGCTGGTGATGAGCAGCCTTCACAGTCAGAAAGCAGTCATGGATGCTGGTGCTCAGCTCACTTTCTATTTTTATTCAGTCTAAGGCCCCAGCCCACAGGATGGTGCTGCCCATATTCACCTTGGGTCTTCCAAACTCTCAGCCACATCCAGAGGTGTACTTTCTTAGCAATTTTCAAATCCAGCTAAGTTAATAGTTTGTGATTAACCATCACAAATACTGTGTCACCCTAGAGGGGAAAAGGAGGTCTCTATCAGTACTCCATGTTCTTTAATGCCCATATCTTGCCATACTAGTGGATGAACAACTTGTACAGATGTCAGGCAAGCACTCTAGTACTAAGCCATGTCCTCAGCCCTATCTTACCTTGTAAACAAGTTAAATTGATAAGTAATCGTGTATGTTGATACTCATTTACTACAATATTAAACACTGCATTTCATGCCAATTTCCAGGATAGGACTGTCTTCTCACTCTTACTTTAACATCCTTAAGGAGAGGGCGTTGGGCTGAATACATGTCTCAAGGATGGAAAAGCAAGGCAGAGGAGGCTGTGTACTCAATTCTTCCTTGAAGCAAGGAGATGCCATAGGGATTACAGAAATTCTTCCCCGGCTTCCTCCAGGACTTGTCCGTGTGACGAGGTTTGGGGACCTTTACTTAAACTTGCAATGTGTATTCACATTTGAACTCAAGGCTCAGAGGACAGAAGACAGGAGCAGGCTCTCTCTTTAGGCTCTGCGCATACTGAAGTAACATCCATCTCTGTTCTCTGCACAACCTGTGTGCTGGGGAGGGAAGGATGCAGAGGACTTGAATAAGTGCTAAACGCTGAAGACTGAATTCAGATAACCAATAGCAGCACCACAAGAAAGGCATTGCCATCTGTTTGTTTGAGACTATATCCCAGACTGAATATGAATTTATGGCAACTCTCCTGCCTCCAGCCTCCAGCCTCCAGGTAAGAACCACACCTTTCCTACTCCCTTATCTTTAATCTTTGAATAGAAAAACTTGGAGGCATTAGGAATCTAGAAGAAATCAAATGGCACATCCCAGAGGCTTAATTGAAGAAAAAGTATTTATATAGTAGGGCAGGGTGAGACAAAGCAAAAAGGATTACCAAAGTACCCAGGGAAGTGACAATGGAGTGGACAAGTGGAGTCACAGAGGAGAGCCAATGAAATAGGCACTATTGGTAACCCACTAGGTATTTGTAACCAGATGCCTGAACCCTAGAACAGGTTGGCAAGGACTAGAATCAATAGAGGGAGAAATGTGCAACCAGAGAAAAGCCAGCTCCAGGGTGAGTGGAAATGGAGAAGCATTAGTTTCAGGTTTGACTTCATCCCTTCCTCAGCAACCGTGACCTGTCAGAGGTCCTGTATAGACTCAGTGGCCTGCAATGAGTCTAAATAAATAATGTAGAACAGATCATAACATCAAATGTACTGCTTAAACGGCCATCCAGTATGCTCCCTGCTGCTATCTTGCCTACGATGATGTCATCCAGCCTTGCAAGAGCCTTAGATTCCCAAACACAGAGGGGACCAAGGTCATGGGAAGCCCTGTCAGAACAAAAAAAAAAAAAATGTTTTTGGAGGGTAGGTATGTGGAGATTTGGTCCATGTTGTCTGAAGACAAGTTTCACTGGGTAGCCCTTGCTGACCCAGACTTCACCATGTAACTCGGGTTGGGCTCAAATTCACAGCCATTCTACCTCAGCCTCCCCCAGGGCTGGGATTACAGCACTGCACCACCACATCAGCAAGGATACAGGCTAAGAAGGACGTCGCAGAGGAGGAGCAGCCATGAGGCAGAGACAAACAACAACCAGCTTCCTCACAGATGAACACCTTTGTGACTATAGCACTTGCAGTGCTTAAGAGTCAGGTCACTTTATGTACTGCTGGAAGAGTCGGAGCCTTAAGTGGAGACCTGGTAACAGCTCATAACTTGGGGGTTACACACATCTTAGACAAATAGCAACACATGTCTACTTCTTACTAGAACCTTATGTGAAAATTATACTACATTTAAAGCACTGGGCCCAACATGATGCCAATAAATAATGGCAACTGCTCTCTATATTGTTAAATGCCAGGAAGACATTTTTAGAAAATATGACCCTTGTGTTTGGAAATGCATCCTTGCTTCAAGTACACATACTGCGACAAGGAATTCTTTCATAGGTGACTCGGTAACTCATGGTAAAGTTAACACCCAGTTGAACCCTAGGTTAAATAATTTGAAAGTGCTTTATGTGTGGAGCAGCTGGGAAGGAGCAATTGTGGAGGTAGGGCTCAGAGGGCCAGCAGTGGGAAGTTTTCTTTAGGAGTCCTGAACCAAAGCTGGCACCCCATCACACCGGATGAATAGTTGCTCTCCCTACAGCAGCAGGAACATTTTATGCTTGTGACTATAGATGAGTTCAAAGACAACTTTTTTTTTCCAAATCAAATTTTATGTATTATTTATCATTTTCTCTCCCAATTTTTAGTTTGGAATAAACAAAGCCCAAATTAAATTTTCCCAAGACACAGGTAGGTTTTTTTTTTTCCCCTTTCCATAATTGTGACACTAGCAATTTTTTGACCCAGGTAATCACTTTCAGTCAATTTAGGGAGTTAATAATAACCGTGTGCTGGAGATTGTCCTATTCTGTCTTACAGACCAGCCATACTGTCTTACAGACCAGCCATAGCAACATGCCCAGTTTAGAGGATGCGGATGTAAACCTTGCCCATGTCACTCAGCCCATCTCTTTTACTCAGACAGTTCCTCAGAAGCTCTTTGATGGAGACACAATCCTCCGTTTCCAGCACAAACTGCACCACAGCCTTGCATCCTGGCAGCTGGCCCTCCACCATCCAATTTCTGACACTCTCCAGGACAACGCCTCTGATGGCTTTCGGTTCTCCAGGCACACCGAAGATGATAAACAGACCCAGACAGTCCTCTCCTACCAAGTTACAGAACTCTTCCAGCTTGTCAAGCCTGCCTTTTTTCCAAGACTCCTCTCCCCTTGACTCACAGGATTTTGGGTCCCTCAGAGGGGGAGAAGCCATCCTCAGGATCTGCACTGCCACCTGAAGCCGTATTTGCTTATCAGGTCCCCAGAAGGTCCAAATCCAGTCTGCTCCAAACAGGAAGGCCTGGTGCTTGGTCATCTTGGTGGTGGTGAGCCATTCATCCGCTCCCCTTTCCTGACAGAAAGTAATGAAGTGGACAAGGAAGATCTCAGCCAGCGAACTTGCTGCAAGGCGGAGTCTGCTCAGAGGATACTCAAACCCGAGGTACTCCTTCAGCTTCTGCGCTGCGTGGGAAATAGCCGCACTGACCACCTCACACATGATGAGAACCTCCTGGCTGTCCTTCGGAGCTACCTGCTGTGAGGCCTTCTGCCCCATTTTCTCACACCCAGTAGACACTGCACCTAGCTATCCTGCATGTGAATGTCACCGGGAGGGAACTGCTTCTTTTTCAAAAATTTTCTTCAGCGAAGCCACGTCTGTTAAAGCCACCACCAGCTTCCTAATGCCACAGCTTCGTTGGCATGGCTAGCCATATAGACCTGAGGCTAGACAAACATGTGAGGGAGGGCCCCCCTGTTTGTCAACTGGGTGTGTTGTGCTCATACAGATTCCTGATGCCTGCCAAGTGACAGATGATAATTTCACACAAAACACCCGCTCTATTCTAGGTATGTACAGGCTACATTTGATCCTTGGTGAACACTTTCTGGATGTGGCTCCTGTCTTCAAAAACTAGTCAAATTAAAACCAGTATGTGAATGTATGGGTTAGAATCCTATATTTGCCAACCAATGTCTCCAAGCTTGTGTCTCTTCTGTCTCCTTTGCTTTACTCACCTTCTGACCCTTCCTTTCCCGTGTGGGCTGCTGGCATTTCCTTTTACACATACTTGGTTTTTTTGTTTTTGTTTTGTTTTGTTTTGTTTTTTCGAGACAGGGTTTCTCTGTGTAGCCCTGGCTGTCCTGGAACTCACTCTGTAGACCAGGCTGGCCTTGAACTCAGAAATCCACCTGCCTCTGCCTCCCAAGTGCTGGGATTAAAGGTGCGCATACTTCTTAAACAGAGATCTCAATTTGTCTGATTCAAACAAACTCAATCAACTGTGCAAGTTTACGTATAAGAATCTGTTACTGTTTCCACCAGAAATGAAGACTTTTGTTTTTCTGAACAGAGAAACATTAAATAATGACAAAAACACAAGGCAATTATCAACTGACTTTATTTCCTCTCATAAGGTAATGCAAACTGTGCATAATACTTTTGTAAATAAAATATATAATCAAGAGTTTTTAACTTTATCACATATCATCAGTTGTTACGTTGTCCTTAATAAAGAATATTTGGCATCTGTAACAGTCTGCTGGTATCTTCAACCAGGTTCTAATAACAAATTGAGCTTTTAAAATAGTGACATTTATTCATGTTAAACTAAAACCCCAATACAAGAAGAAGCCAATATAGTCATGAAATCATGAATGGGAACATTCAAAGAAAATCACTGTTAGCATCTGATAATTTAATTAGAAATAAACCGCAGTGTTACAAGGTTCACAGTGAACAGCTTTATAACCTGCAGGGCAGAAACAAGGAATACTGCTGACATCTGGAAATGGCTATCACCAGATCTATCGCCATAAACTGACCTGTCCACCTGTCCACCTGTCCACCTGTCCCCCAGTGCGTAAGCTCCTGGTTGGAGCACAGGTGGTCTCATTTTGAGCAGCTCTGAATGAAAATTAGATTGTCTCCAACACTGCGAAGAACACACGTACACGCAGGGCACCAACTTTGTAGCTTTCTATTTTCCTTACAAAAAGCCTTTGGGTCTTGTGTTGTGGAAAACATGAGCAACATGCTATTGGACAGGATAACTAGAAAACGTTCTGCAGCTTTAAAGGATCCTGACTGAAATAACATGAAGCCTCATCAGCTGACAGTCTGAGTATAAGGTACAGTCGACATGGCTAAGTGGATTCCTTAGGTCAACATAATGATGAGTTTAGCAAAGAAGAAAAAAAAAAAAGAAAGAAACTTAAGATGTAAAGATTCTGTTTGGGTTTTGTTTCTCCAAAGTCATTCTAACAAAAACTTTTCTGATGGGGACATGAGTACATCCAAAGGCTTCAAGTTCATGTGGTGACACCCTAAAATTCTTCATTATAAAGCAAAAGGGGTCAAGATTAAAGTTCAAGTTCTAAACTGCTCGGCAATTTTTGTGGGAACCAATGAGTACATCATGTAGAATTTAGCCTGAACGGTTAACACTGCTAAAATTCATCAGTAGAGGAAAAAACTGGGACTCTGGTATCTTCAGGAATCAGCTGGTATATGATCATTGAGAACATTGGGGTTTCTTTGCTTTAATATGATCGTTTGATCCTTGTTTCACAAAATAAACGTTCTGTTTTCTGTATACTATATATATACACGTATTTAGAAAATATATAAAAATAAGACAGTGAGAGGCAAGTGGAGGTGCTGCTGGCACATGGTGGCACTCAGATCTGGAGAGCAGCACATGCAGCTCGGCCAGCTGCAGTGAACACTGATGTGGCCAGACCCTCCTCCCTTCTGGGGATGTGAGCGAAGCACTCTGGTAAACACCCAACTGTAAATGCAACATATGTCACAGACTTTACATTAAATAGAGGCAGAGCAAGCACACTTCCATTCACCAGTGTCTTTTTTTTTACTCAGCATCCTCAGAATTGGCACCAGTCCCCCGTTACAGTTCTCCTTCTGAGTGAGCAGAAGTCCGAACAATAGACAATGCACAACCTGTCACCTGCTGTATACACTATCTGAGAAACAAAGTTGGAAAATGACATCTGTGCTCCTGGCATTTGCCCAGGTGCTCTGCTCAAACGTTGGAGTCTTCATCTGTGATGCTGGCACTGGGGGAGCAGGCAGCAAAATCCTTAAACATGTCATCTTCCTTTAACATGTGCTAAAAAAACAAGGGACATCAAGTTACACAGAGTCCCGAGCTCATCTCTGCAGCACTGCATGCCTCTAACATGCGATGAAGGTGTTTTTGGCTTTAGGTGCTTTTAGAATAACATTTGCAACTCACTGTACACACTCACCGTGAGATTGTTGATGCCTTCAGAAAATGCACCGATCTGTCTCACCGTCCCTTCTGAATCTTCCATCTGCCAAGAACAGACCCCAGTGTGACAAGCTCATTTGTACAATTTCCAAATTGCAGATAACTGAATGACAGTCTAAACAGAAAGAGCACACACAGCATCGAATGCAGCAGGAGCAGGAGTGACTCTGTGCCTCAGCTTTTCCCTAAGTGACACTTTCAAGGTTCAAATCAGCAACAACAATAAAGGACGTCAGGTGCTGAGGATAGTGCCAGGAAGCGGGCAGCAATCTGCAGCTATTCAGGATACGGTGCTATTCTTATGTTCAGGCATGTGGAGACAGCACCCTTCCTCAGTGACAGTGTGCAGGGTTTCCAAGCAGCATCTGCATGCCTGTGGGCATCTTACCTGCTCTAACCGGTCCAAATCATCCTCTTCATACAGGCGCATGTCCAAGCCAGGTCTGAACCCCTTCTGGGAGCCACCCGTCGCCTGGCCTAGCTCCATTGGACAAACATATTCCTCTCCATCTTCATGTTTCTTCTTCCTCAGATTCCCAAAGTTGCTAAAGGTCAGTTTCTTTGGCTTTAAAAGCAAACAAAAAGACACCCAGAGATGAGATAAAATCCTTATGACAAAGGACTAATTACACCTATAAGTTAATTATTCACCCCACCACTCAGGAAGCAACTTCAATGATCAAATAAATTATCACAAGAAAGTCAGAAGCACCCCAGACACAGTAAGCAGTGCACCCAAATATTATAAATAGTCTTGGTGTAACTCTCAAAAGGTTAATCTCACTGTTATGCCACAGACTGGACATGTCAAAATCCTTTGTTTGAATTAGACAAGACTTTATACAAAAGAATTCCTCTCAGGGATGAGACAAATTTTTCAAGACTATTCAGTCTAAGATTAGTAAAAGACAGTGACCCTCACTGGGCCTTTGTGGCACGGGCCTGCCTGCAACTGCAGCTACTTGGTAACTGAGGCCTGAGAATCACAAGCTTAAGGCCGGCCTGGGCAACTTAGTAAGAGCATGACTCAAAATAAAAGTAAAAAATAAATAAAAATTTAAAAAGAATGGGCAGACTAGAGTGCACAGGTCAATGGTAGAGCACTGGGTTAATATGATGCAATCCCAAGTTGGGTGGAGAAGAGGGAAAGAGACAGACAGTAAGGGAAGGCAAGTGGTAAGACTGGGTTATCTCGTTTGCCTCGTCTGCTTCACAGTAGGACCGCTGAGTGGAACAAAATTCACACTCTCAGAGTGAAAGAGTCCACTGATCTTTAGGAGAGAAATGTCATCTTAATCTGTACACAGTCTCCACGGAGAAGGAATTCAAAGGCAGATAGGGTAAAAACAAAGAGAGCTCAGCATATATTTCTGGAAGAACTCATGAACTGTCTTCACAGTAAAGATGTGAAAATAATATATCCAGACAAGTTAATGTGGGAGTATGTTGAAAGAAGGAAAAAAAGTAATCTGAATTTAACACAAGCCTCAAACCTTGGTAAGTAAAAAACACCCCAGGGCCATTATATATAGCTTAGACCAACTCTGAATTTGCAATCCTCCTGCCTCAGACTCTTGCATGCTGGGATTACAGGCAGGTATCACAACCTCTGGTTTTGATTCTCTTCCTTTCGGAGTTAGAGATGGAAATCTTTATTTAGAATTCTGATCTATCAAGTTAGCATTTTCCACTGTCCCACGGAGCAACGACCTTCACAACCTTTTGTTTAGGTGCTGCCTTTGTGGGATGTTGGCAGCAGCCATTGCTGTCTTCTTTGATGCCTGCTTAACCTTCTTTTGTCCTTGGCAGCCCTGATAGCCTGCTCTCGATGAGTTTTCCTAACTTCTGTTTCTGGGTCCTCTTGGCCGTTATATCTTCAGGTGATGCACCAAGGATGGCCTGCAGGAATTTGACTGCACAGAGGATTCTTCTCATCTGAATTTCTTCCAATTGTCCTTTTTCATGGTTTCTTTATAAAGGACAATCCAGCTTATCTGTCTATCATTCTGTTGACTCACATTTTACATTAAGAAACTGGAAAACCTTCCTATGGATCCTGGTGTAGCGCCGCCAGTGTCCTGAGTAAATCTTCCGCTAGCTGAAACCGCACAGCTCTACTATGAGGACGATAGCCGCCCACCAGCCAGAGGAGAGCTGAGTCTCTTCTTAAGAACATTTTTCTGACTTATAAAGCATATGAGCTGAGTGTATACAGGGAGAAGCCTCCCTGTTGGTCCATTTGCTTGCCAGCAGCACTGGGATCAAACCCAGGTCGCACGCCTGCCAGGCGTGTGTTCTCCACTCACTTATTTCTACCCCAAGTCCTCCTCTAATACCATTTACCAACATGAAAAGCAAAACCACTGTAATGGCAGATGGAACCACATCAGAGTCCTCAGCATTGGCAATACACTGACAACAGAAGCTGACCAAATCTTCTTCAACTCTAATAAAAGACTTCAGCAGAAATTTCCAATGTGCAGTCCCTTAATTGGTCTTGAAATTTAAAGATATGTGCACATACAGATATTTTAAACTCATTAATAAAACGGAGTATATCTTAGAAGATGGGATAATGGGGCCTTGGCAAACATCGTGCAATGATTAAATGCCAAAATCCTGAACCAACCTTCACTTTGGCAGTGGCTGTTAGCAGTACATAATCTGGTAACTCCATGGCATCTTGCTTCTGGTGCTGGGCCTCAAGACCAATCAGAAGGTTGAAATGGGTAGCCAAATGTCTGCGCAACAAGGTTTTATTTGGTGGAATGTTCAATAACTGAGCCATAGTTTCTACATTAAATCGAGGCTCAAGAACCTGTAAGAAAAATTGAGATTGGTAAAAAGTATCATAGATCATACACAGTTGAAATGGAGGTACTTCACACTTTGCAAAAATCACTCATTTGGGTAATCCCCAATAGCTCTATCAATAGCCCAGGGTATGGACTGACTTTCTTTTTTAAAGATTTATTTATTTGTTCATGTATAAAAGTGTTTGCCTACATGTATGTATGTGTACCCCAAGTGTACAGTGCCCATAGCGGCCAGAAGAAGGTCTCAAATACCCTGGAACAGGAGTTAAAGATTGTTATTGCCACCATGTGGGTGCTGAGAACTAAATCCAAGTCCCCAAGAGCAGCCTTGCTCTGAGCTCTCTCTCCAGCTGGACTTTGATTTTTAATTCATATATCGCTGTGCCTGAGAGAGGTGGTATGTCACCCAGGCTTCCGGGGACAGCGGCAGCAGCACAACTCCGTTTGGAAATGCTGCCTCTGAAAGCACCTGCTCATGGAACAACGGTGTGCAGAAACACAGTCTGCACATATGCAGGAGTTTAAACCAGGATCACACAAGAGATGGCTGGGTGGTGTTCAATAGTGAGGGGCAATCAAAAGAAATGGGTTTAAGTCTAATTTAGAGGAAGACACTAAAAATGCTCTGCAAGTGAAATTCAGGGGAACACCCTGGGAGGGCTGCGATCACCTCAGGATTACTGAAAACAAACTGATGTACAGTGAGTGTCCTTTGCTGCAGTGATTAGAACCAGTGTTCAGATTTTGGAATATCAGCATGAAGCATGGATTCATTTTGGGGGTAGAATCCAAGTTCCAGCAAAGATTCACTTATGTTTCATACGCACATAGAAGCCTCATGGTGACTTGATACAATTCTACTAGAGCCATTCTACCATGGCTGGGTGTAGAGTTTTCTACTTGTGATGTGGAAACATTTTAAAGCAATGTAGATTGCAGACCAAGACTGTTCACCTTTTAGACTAAAGGAAACCAAGCAAGCAAGCGGTCAATTTCAAGCTGAAAGAGCTTTACCATGAGTCCTCCATGGACACCACTGCCTCTGAGATTGGGGGCATATTCTGCCAAGTCCACAGAGCGTAGCCACTCCATCACACGATGATTGGTCCACTGCTGGACCTCAGATGGGGTGATGCTGTTCTGTGGAAACAAACACATATTCTACGCTTTAGATGCTGACAGGACCCTCGATACTAAACCTGCACACGTAGCCTAACAGGTCTGGACCATGGAGCATACTATCTGGTATCCCATGATGAAGTAGTCAAAAGAAAAGGCCAAACAAGTGTTTGCTAATTTGACTGCTCTCTGAAAGAATGTATACTACGGATTCAAGCTTTCTTATGTAGCAGTAGGAAAAGGTGGAAATATTTACAGTGGCATTTTACTCCATGGATTGAGGTGGCAGTAAAAAGTATAGTCCATGAGCAGGAGGAAGCAAACACTCTTGGTTTCAATGACACAGTGGAACCTTTATGGGTATAAAATGGAAGGACGTAGGAAAGCCCAGAAGTCAGTGAGTCTGGATCTGAGCTCTGAGGAAACCAGGTCTTTCTGCAGATTCCAAGAGAAAAGGGGCTCTAAGTTTTCCACACACGGGCTGCCAAGTTCACATGTGCAAACTTCTTATCCGAGATGCTACCTCATCAGACGGCCGCCTCCGAAGACAATTTGGCTCAAAGTTATTGATCCTCAGGACTTGGATGGCCCTTTTGATACTGAGATGGTGCAGCACGCTCACAACCTTCAGGGACAGGAGGTCATCCTGCAGAGGAGAAATGAGGAGCTCACTGTGCTGTCCCACAGCGGGAGGGGGGAGGGGAGGGGGCTCCCTGGAGAATCCCAGAACTCCGCCATGAGTGATTCCAGTTTTCAGTTAGTAACAGAACTCCTTCCCTTTTCTCAACCAGTCCTTCTCTAGAACCCCAAATTCATATTTTTCTCCCAAATCAGCTACATCTTTATCACTTGTCCAGGTGTTCTATTAGGACAACATCATCTCAGGGCTCTGAAAAGTACTCACTGGTCACTAAAAAAGATAGTCTGCCTTTTATTCGGGGGCAGAGAGAGAGACAGTGTCTCTTTGCAGCCAGGCTAGCCCCAACTCAAGATACTCCTGCCTCGCTGGCCTGGAACGCTGAGGCTGGGTGCTGTGGTGTCAGCCTTGGGGAATCCTGTTTCCTCCTTAGGCCCCAGAACTTGATCTGTATGCAAAGCAGACACTGCAACACCGGAAGGTCAGCAGCCAAACTGCTCTCCCTTCCTCTCAAGCACACACTTATCAGCCTTCCTGGCCTACAAGGTTCCCTGATCAGAGTTATTGCTTCACCTAGCAGACTTGGTGACCAATGTTGAGAAAAACTATGTCCTCAGTATAAGGGTTTGAGTAATAGTAAACGAGAGAAGAAATGAAAACTTCTAAGTTTCAACACGTCATCAATAAATTTCTTCAAGGAAACACTTTGGGCAGTCTGAGGCCACGGGGAGCAAATTCAACCATGCCCAACACACTTAAACAAATTATCTCAGTAGTGAGTGAGTTCAGGGCAGTGCCGAGATCAATCTTATAAACACACCCGGAAAATAAGCAGAGGACTGTCCAGTAACAGCACACTGTTACTGATAACACATTTCTTGGAAAAAAATAAAAAAAGTTAACTTACTATAAAAATATTTTTAAGAGTAAAAAATATTAGTAGTTTATTCTTATATTTGGTTGTGAGCCTAGCCTTTAACGGCTGAGCCATCTCTCCAGTCCATGTAGTTTATTCTTGAGGCTAATTTTTTTGTAGGATTAATTTATTAAAATTAGTGTCTTACAACACATTAGAAAAAAACAATTCACATACTTTAATCTAAAGCTGAGATACTCATTCCAAACACTTCAGTATAGGTTACTTTCATTTAATTAAAGTCTATCAGATTAAGAAACATCTAAATGTATGTTTCCAGTATAAATAAAATGTTAATTACTTCTGAAAATATATTTGAAAGATTTTTTTTACAAGGATTACTTTCATCTAAAACCCTTTTTGAAGTCTGGACATTCTGGTGCATGCCTTTAATGCCAGTACTTGGGAGGCAGAGGCAAGCAGATCTCTGTGAATTCAAAGCTAGCCTGGTATATATATAGAGTTCCAGGCCAGCCAGAGCTACACAGTAAGATCCTATTAAAAAAAAAACAAAAACAACAACAAAAAAACCACCAACCAATAGCAAATAAATAAACATGTGGTTTATTTAAAATAATTTTAGACTCACACAAGGGTTTCTAGTCTAGAGAGATGGCTCTTTGAGAAGTCCTGAGTTCAATTTCCAGCAACCACATGATGGCTCACAACCATCTGTAATGAGCTCCGATGCCCTCATCTGGTGTGTCTGAAGACAGCTACAGTGTACTCACATACATAAAATTAAAAAAAAATCTTAAAAAAAAAATACAAGGGTTTCTAGAAAGTGTAGAGTTTTGTGTGCATTTCATAGTTTCTCCTAATATTCACATTTTATGAAACTATGGCACTACACAAATTAAGAAACTAACACAAAATTAGTAGAGACTTCATTCAGCTTCTGCCAAGTTTAAGGCTTATTATTTTCATTAGTGTATGTGTATGGCACGTGTGTAGGAAAGCATACACACCCCAAGGGTGAGCAAGAGAGAGCTCTTGCTCTCTCTCCTCTCTCTCTTCCCCCCATACACCAAGTTCACACACATATACAATGCTCTCTCTCACACTCACACACACACCAAGCTCCTCTCTCTCTCACGTACACACACATATCAAGCTCACATGTACACCATTCTTGCTCTCTCCTCACCACCCCGCCCCCACACACATACACACAAACACACACAGAAGTCAGAGGACAACTCTGTAGACTCAGTCCTCACCTTCCACCTTAGCATGGGTCACAGGACTAGAACTCATGCTGTCAGGCTAGCATGGCGAGCACTTTTATCTGTTTAACCATCTCATTGGCTTCCAAACTGGTTTTTTACTTCCTGGTTTTTGCCAGTTTCCTACTAAGACTCTCTTTCTGTTCCCAGAGCCAATTCAGGAAACCACATCCTAACAGGGACTTTCGGCTCAGGACTCATAGGTCACTCTTTCCAGGGTCATTCAATGTCTTCCAGGCATGAAGGTCTTATGCATGCCTCCTGAGATTTTTGAGTTGAAGTTGCTCATATTCCCTCAGGTTATCTGACCTTCTACATCTCAGGGACATGGACAGAAAGGCAGGTCAAATGTCACTGTATTTGTCCTAGGTGGAATAGTGAGCTATGAAAAGAAGGACCTAGAACCAGCCTAGGTTCAAATTCTCTATGACTTCTTGCTACTTAGTAACCATGGAAGCCTAGTTAAATTCCCCAACTTGTCAGCTCCTCATTTCCTAGTCTTAAGAACGGAGATGTAATGGTATTAAAGGGTTACTGAGAATCCATCAATGTGGTTCTCAAAAAAGACAGTAGCTATAAAATATGCCAAGCTCATTATGGTCATTCATGCAGGGTTACATGATGTCCCTGCCAAGCTTGCAAGTACTTTGGCTCAATGATAAAAGAATACAAATCCCATGAACTCAGCTCCAAATTCCTTTCACAATGAAAAAAAAATGTTTTTAATGGAATTAGCAGGTTAAACTTTCTGCTTACTTAACAAACAAAACACCTATGGTGTTCCCTACCTTACAACATGCTCTTTAAATAAAAGTATCTTATATGAAACATTAATCATACTGTGGAATCTAGAACATGGTTCTTCTGGCATCCATCTCCCCTGCTGTTGTACATAAGGAATGGTCTTCCTAGTCACTGGCTGGAAGCCTGGGAATGTCCAATAGAGAAGGGAGCAGTGCAAGTCCAGCCTCCTGCCTCCTTTACCCTGAAGCCCCTGCCCTTGGGACTGAAATGAATAGGATTTCAGGGAACAGCCCCTCGGAAGGAAGGAAGGAAGGAAGGAAGGAAGGAAGGAAGGAAGGAAAGGGAGGAGGCCAGTCCCTATGGATACCAGGCAAAGTGGTGCTGCAAAACTCTGGAATACGTGATGCAGAAATGACCAACCCTTTCTATCTTGTAGCAGTTATATGACAGAATTCACACAACATAAAATGCAAACATCCACAGTGTACACTTCAGAATTCACCTTGTTGACCATGTCAGTCCTCTAGATAGCTTAGGCTAAATACAGTTTTGCCTGGCTTAAGTTGAGTTTCTAATTATCTCAGAGCTGTACCAACTGCCAAATTCTACAATATCACTTCACAGGAAAGAAACACCCAACAGAGAGCTACTAACCACGGTCATGTAGTGCAGCATTCGACCGTCCACCCGCCCTTCATCAAACTGGGTCTTGTACTGAGGGAGGCCAATATCATCCAGCCATCCTAAAGGAGAAAAGCCAGTGTCATTACCAAGCTATGAAATGCCTATTTCTGTGGCGAAGGTGAAAATGTGACAATGTGTATTCTTCTTCAGGCATAAAGTTCTCTTACTAGTGACCCAGTTGAAGTCTAGCTTTCCATAGTTGGTTTCTTCTTCAGATCCCAGGGCCTGCAGGGCCAGCTGGAGCTTCTTGCGATGCAGTGAATGCTTGATGCCAAGCTCCTGAAACAATGAACAGAACCTTAGAATTCTATCTATCGGGGCTGGATCCACCAACGAAGAATGCAGAATCCCCCACAACGAAGCTTCCTTTCAAGACCAGCTCTGTATTAAGTTAGAATACTACCTCAGGCTAATAACCAATTCTACATTGAATTATAGTATGGACCTCAGGCCAATACAGCATTGCTGGAGAAAAGGCCCAAGTTTACCACAATGGTCTGAGTGGAATGTTAGACACTGCATAGGGATGCATTTTATTTGTAAGAAAGAAACTGTTGAATGCATAAGTGGGGATTTAACTTCTATTTCATGTACAATGTTTGATAATTACAACATAAAATATATAAAGTATTCTTTTGTGAGGTAAAGTTGAATTGCATATATTACACTGAAAAGGTAAGTCAGTGTAAGTTTAGAAAATGACTGAGACATAGGAGCTGTATTCATTTTATGATATTTGATTACAACACCTGTATAATTACATAAGGTAATGCTTTTTATTACGGGTTCCACTCACACGGCTCTGACTCAGAATAATAAAGGATCTTACCTCAGCACTCTGGTGGTGGGGTGGGGGTGGGTGTTGCTGGGGACTGAACCTTGGGTCTCACACATGTCAGACAAACGTGCTACCCCTGAGCTACATTTCCAACTATACACACATGTTCCCTTCCCTCCTTCTCAGTGCTTCCAGGCAGAGGGGGAAGTGTTACCTTCTCTAGATCTTGCTGAGAAGCCTGCAAAAGCGTCTGGCCGGATATAATCCAGTGCTTGCCAGAACTCAGGTAGGACCCCAAGCCTTGCTCTGCTAGCCAGCTGCACACCTGCTCCTTGGTCCATTTGGCAAATGGCATATCCAGGTCACTGTGGGAAATGAGGAACAGCCCTAAGCCAGTCCTGCAGCTCAGTACTGAGCAATTGCGCATACAACAGATGAGGGAATGCCCTAGCCACAAACATTTAACCAAGAAAAACTAATATTTTCAATTTAAGATTCGAAAGATACTTTCTAAAATCCCTGTTCCCAATTCAAAAGGAATTGCAAAAGAACCGACAGGAGCCACTGAGAACACTCTCTACAGAAAAACACAAAGATGAGCTTTGTAAGGTACACTTTCCACATTCAAAAAAACTGTCCAAAGAGCAGACTCCCAAACTGAAATTGCTGCTGGTTGAAAGAAATTCAAGTACACTATGCATTCATTTCAGCAGAGTTGCAGTTTCTCTCCAGCAGAGAAGATATGCTTCTGCTAAGTACAGGAAGGAATACTCCATGTGAAGTTTCATTTTCTTTTATTTACACAGCTTTGTCGCTTGAAAAAAAAAAAAAATTCAAAGTGACATGGCTAAATTTTTTAAAAATAATTAATTTATATTGTGTATGTATGACAAAAACTTTTTTTAAAAAAATAGCACAAGGGAGTTCTTTATTGTACTTAAGATATATGGCAAGTGAGAACATCTGTTATCTGATGGCCAAAGAGAACTTCTAGATGAAGCCCGTGTCCAGGACTCTGCCTGTGTGGGAGTCTGTGTTTCCAGAAGCTGATTATTCTTTAAAAGGCTCTGCATCAACACCTTGCTCTGTAGGTTTGCCAACCCCACCCTTTTATGCTCAGGAGGTCAGTAGGGTCAGCTCCAAACCCATTCTATGTTTTAATAAAGCACACGGGGAGTTCTTGGGGTCCTAGTGAGTGAAACATATAGCCTTTCCCCTGACTAGTGTGACAAGGCTTTACTCATTTGCTGGCACAATGTACTGACCTGATAAGCTCAGGAATTCTGATACAATGTGTCTTTATGTACTTTCAAAGGCTCTACCAAATTGCTAATGTTTATTGATCAGTTGTTATTAGACGGATATTTGACAGAAATCAATTCAATCCTCACAATCTCCTTTAGGGACAGGTGCTAAGTCCCACTGGAAAGTGAAGCAGAGCGTGAAAGCCACAGCTCAAGGTCACCTGGCTGGTGGACACGAGGCTGGAGAGCAAGAAGTCTGACTCCAGAGTGTAATTTTTACCTCCCTCCCCATTCCACATCTCAGTGCTGGAGTTGGTACCAGGACAATGTGTGCCACACAAGGTCTCGTTATTAAGCCACAAGCCCAGTCCTCAGAACCATCTCCTGACCATTAGGCTGCCCCACCTTTACAAGGCTATGCCTTCCAAGACTCTCCCCACATAATTACACCTACATAAACGTTAAGCCCAAGAACCAACCTGACACCTCACATGCTCACACAGCTGTCACCCTCAAAGCTGTCATCAGCCACTGACAAGCAGAACCACTCTTCCCAGGCAGAGCAGTAAGTCTGGACCTCATCAATAGTGACACTGCAGGTGTACTTACCTGTTGGACTGTCCTAAATCTCGAGACCAGCCAAGTCTGGGTCCTGCAGTTGCCCTTGTCCCTCCTCTTTTGAATTCAGGCTCAGACATGTCATCTGGGTTGAATGTAGTTGACTGACTTCTTCTAAGTCTGAGGACACATCACACATGGCCATACGTGAGACCTGAGGAGGCTTCTGCCTTCATGGTTAATCATAAGGTTTCTGTATGTCATAAGCCCAGATATCTGAATTTAAATATTCAAGGCCCAATGAGTATATGCATCCCACATCAGTCTTCCTCCCAAAACTCCTTGGGATTTGGTGCCCACGCCCAGCCAAACTTCCTGCTGTCCTTTGGACCCGAGCAGCACACGAGACAGGTACTCCACCTGCCCTTCCTTCCACTTACTTCCCAAAGAGTCTCATGATGCCTCTGGATTTCTTTCTGGAATCTGGAGATGGTGGAGACATCGGGAATGGACTGGTTCCCTGTGAACCTTTTGACCGAGATGTACCAGCCAAATCTAGGTGCTCAGCTGTCTCTTTTTCTGTTTCAGCTGTCCCAAGGATAGAATAAAGACCACATGAATACAAATAATATATAAACCTTCCTGTTTTTAGTAACTTAAGAATTCTCCTTTGGGTCTATAAATCAGTGATTTCCAGAAAATGTAAGTGTATGTCCCCTAAGCTTACTCTCCTGCATAATGCAAATCAACTTAACATTGGACTTTGAGGTTAAGTGTGTGACAGAGCTGTATGTGGAGGAGCGCACCTGTAAATCGGCTACCTGGAGGCTGGCTGGCAACGGAGGGGTGATTCGAAGACAAGCTTGGGCTACAAAGAGAGACTCCTCACTTCCTCTAACAACTGCTCCCCTCTCCTGATATGACCTGCTCCTAGATCTGTGGCCTGGAGGTCTCTTCTCTGCTGTAGGCCCTAGTTTCTATCCTTCCCACAGGGTACCCCAAGACTCTGCTTAGGTCCCTCTTCAGGCCCTTAGCAAGCTCGCCTGCTCTAACTAAACTCAGTCCTGAAGGATGGCTTTATTTTCACAGGCAATGGCATCAGAACCGCTGAGCCTCACCTCACTCTTGAGCCCCATACCTGAAGTCTGTACAGAGTCCCAATTTAATGTGCCAAGGACACTTGGGACACATTAAACCTATCCAGTTTCCCTGAACATCTCCTCTCACATTTTATTTGGGACAAAATTCAAATTCTGTATCATTTTCTCCTTAACTCTTCTCCTTTGCCATTTAGATTACACAGTTACAGAGGAGTAGTGATTCTTTAAAAAAAAAAAAAAGTTACTAGGCATGGTGGTGTACACCCATAACCCCAGCACTCAGCCAAGGCAAAAAGATTCCAAGCTTAAGGACAGACCAGGCTGTGGTTGACATCCTAACTCAAGGGGGTAAAGGGGAAGCCAACCCAGCCTACATGTATTAGACACTGGGAGAACAGTGGCCAGGTATGGGTGAGATTTTCTTTAGATAAAAAAGCAGTCTTTTTTGATTTGGCATGGAAAGAGCAGCATCCACACTTGCCACTGCAGACTTCCACATATGCATGATATAAGTTCTTTCAACTGTCCATTCCTGGAGAACAGCCACAACCAAAGACAGGGCGGGTGTTTTTCCAAAGAGTGAAACTTTACATTTTATAAAGGAAAATAACACTTGTTCGGGGTGGGGGGGTGGGGGGGGAGGGGAATCAGGGGAAGAGGCCTGGAAGGATTTGCAAAAGTTGCAGGAATTGAGTTTCTAAGAAGCAGAGCTGTGATTACAGGTTACATAAGCAGCACTGGCCTACAAGCATTGACTACTGCCCTAGAAAGACACAGGAGTAGCTTGTCCAACTAGAAGAGTGTGATTTATGCAGCCAGCCCTCACGGTAGACACTCCAGGCTCCAAAGAGAATGATGTCACTTTGCCAGGACTCATGCACCAATGACTGGTTATCTACAGAGGATGTCAGAGCCTCAGGGGGACCCAGGGGGTCTACCCACTCTCACTCCACAGCCACAGTGGGTATGGGTGCCCTGAAAACGTCCCTAGCCCAACTTCAGAAGATGACAGAGCCTCAGGGGGACCCAGGGGGTCTACCCACTCTCACTCCACAGCCACAGTGGGTATGGGTGCCCTGAAAACGTCCCTAGCCCAACTTTAAAAAGCACCATACTTTTATTATTACTTTTATTATTACTTTTTTGAAGGCTTTCTCCACACTATTCCTCATGGGGAGACAACAAGCTTTTCTCAGAAGCACTCTGATAGAAAACCCTCAGATACTACGTGAAGTCCCTTCTGTCATCACTGAATATCCCCAATTTCAAAGTAATAAAGTGTCCAGAATGTTCCCATAAGAGCAGTAAGTCAGCTCTTCCCTGGCAACAGACACTTTTGGGGGAGGCCAGGAAGATGGAGACATGGAGGAAGAAGAGCTGGAGGATGATGGCCACAGTGAGGGGAGCTGGGATGTATGAACCCAGCCCAGTCCAGCCCTGCACCCTGCGGGCCGCTGGGCATTTCCTCAGAACTGCTTACAAGGTGTCAACAGTACTGCTTAAAACAGCATGTAAGCTCAGAAGCAAAGGCTCTGTGGAGTCTGTTTCAGCCAAAGATGAAGGAATATTCTAGAACAGACTACATGTTCTGATTGCAGCCAGCTTGCCTGGTAGAGATCACAGAGGCCGAGAGTGGGGTTAGATGGTTTGGAACGCAGTACTGGTGAAGCTGGCATGCAGGGTACGGTACCTAAGGTGGGTGCACTGGCACTTCGTTTACGGTCTTCAGGTTTCCCAACAACGCACACAACACACGCAGCCCAATGGAGAGAACACAGGGGTGACAAAATGCAACAGATCAGACATGCACTGCTGAGACTATACAAACTGCACAGGGTCATTCATCCCACAGCACAAAGGGGAGACTGTCTGAACCAAGTCTGAGAACTTTACAGGGTCTGGCCATTTTCATGTTGCTGTTTATATCACTGGACAGAGAGTAGGGTAAGAGCTGACATCTTCACACTGAAAATTAAGTTCCCTGAAGCATATTTGCTAATGTCCCCCCACCCCAAGGCGTTCACCTTCATTTCTGAGAATGAGAAACGTATTCACAGAGTAACAAGGATGGGTGGAATCAAGCCTTGCCTTCTTCCAGAAGGTTGGGGCCCAGGTACCCTCACCACATACCGAGGTTTGGTGCACTTGCTGTCCTCTTGCCACCTTTGATTTTAAAAAAGCCCCGGCCAAAGGAGGACCTGGCTTTTCGAGTGCCAAAGGGATTGTCATCCACAGAGGTGTCATGTCCTGGGACCTTGGGAGGCAGGGTCCCAAATGTACGGCTGTCAGTCGGAGTTTTATCCTGAGGGGTGACAAGGAGGTAACTGAGTGTTAGGGTGCATTGTTCTTAGGACAGGCTGGGCTCAAATCACTGGACCAACTATTGAAGGAATACACTGAACCCAAACCCAATTAAAAAGGCATGACTACACCCACCTCCATCCTTACCACATCTGTCACTTTAAAGGTCTAACACAGCTTTAAAGTCTAGTACATTTTTTCATCTGCATCATTTTTTTCAAGACATGTTGTGAAGCACTCCATACCCAGGATGGTAGATTTCTCATTTTTCTAGCAATTATGATGCAGAGCTATAAACAAGTTTACATCTTTAAATCCCCACTACAACAAAGAAGCTTAAGGCAAGCCTGCAAAGCAGGCAGTGAGCAAGCTTCAAGACCAATGAGGAGATCCTTCTGGTTATTTTACACATTCTTCTCAGAGAACATAAGATGAAGGTTCAATCTGGAACTGTTTGTCTGAGCTTACTGACTTTGAGTCAGCCATTATGCTTATAAAGTTGTTTCATTGTTTAAGAGATGCTTCTGGATGTATTTCTAACACCTGCTTTCTGCTGTTCTTTTATAGAGTTGGTGAAAAAGTCAAAGGGATGACTGACTGATTCTCCATCATCTGCTGCCCACAGGAACTGAAAGTCTACATGTACAATACAGTCAGTATCTACATCTTAACACGAACAAGTCCTTCCTTCCTTTGTTGATATTGAGGTAAAGGGACCTGAGAGACAGTTGTCTCACGGACAGTTAAGACTAAAATAGGCCTTCTACCCCACTGTAGTCCTTATACAGTTCATGATCAGAACTCAGGAGAAGACCAAGACTATATGCTGGCAATCTGTTCAGAACGCCATGCTTGCTTCTATAGACAAGGGCTGTATGAAACGAACAGCAGGCAGTCTAAGGGTTTTTGCAGGGCTGGGTGAAAGCAGCTAAGTAAAGAAGATGTTCAAATCACATGAGTCAAAATCACAGGTTGGTTTTCTAATAACAGAGGTGAATATCTTAAAAATATTAGTTTATTTACTTATGTATATGTGTGTCTATGTGCATGTGTGGGGGTACATGTGCCACAATATGTGTGTGTAGAGGTCAGAGGACAACTTGTGAGCTGTTCTCCTCTTGTACCATGGATGCCCTGGGGACAGAACCTAGGTCATCCAGTTTGATGGCAAATGCCCTCACCCTGTGAGCCATCTCAACTGCCCCAAATTAACTTTTTCTTTCTTTTTTTTTTTTTTTAACCAAGATGTTCATTTTATTTTGAGCTGTGGACTATATACCACACATAAAGACTCCTAGGAAGGAGACACTACATGAGGAAGAGACGAGCAGGTAAGGGCTGAGCAGAAGTCTGTGACAAGCCCTTCCCTGTCTGTTTGGGGAGGGGGGTCTAGGGCCTAGTTCTGAGACCATAGCATAGTGGCCTGTGCTTGTTCCATATGTGGGCTTTGCATGCCCATATGCAAAGAATAATGTATGTATGTTGGGTGTACTGGCTAGTTTTGTGTGTCAACAAGCTGGAGTTATCACAGAGAAAGGAGTTTCAGCTGAGAAAAATGCCTCCATGAGATCCAGTGGTAAGGCATTTTCTCAATTAGTGATTAATGAAGGAGGGCCCCTTGTGGGTGGTATCATCTGTGGGCTGGTAGTCCTGGGCTCTATAAGAAAGCCAGCTGAGCAAGGCAGGAGAAGCAAGCCAGTAAGGAACATCCCTCCATGGCCTCTGCCATCAGCTCCTGCTTCCCAACCTGCTTGAGTTCCAGCCCTGACTTCCTTTAGTGATGACCAGCAGCATGGAAGTGTAAGCTGAATAAACCCTTTCCTCCCCAACTTGCTTCTTGGCCATGCTGCTTGTGCAGGAGTAGAAGCCTGCCTGAGACAGGTGGGTGTGTGTGTCCGTGGGTGTTCGTGGAGGCTAGAGGTTGGGTGTTCTCTCTCTCTCTCTTTGCTGTATTTTTGAGGCAGAGTCTCTCAATGAACCTGGAGCTCACTCACTGACTAGACTGGCTGGCCAGTCCGGGGATCCTTCTGTCCTCTCAGCACTGGGATGACAGGGATGTGCTGCCATGCCCAGCTTCTTATGTGGCTGCTGTGGGTTTGAACTCTGGTCCCCATGCTTTCAGAGTAAGCACTTTACCACAGAGCCATCTCTCCGGCCCCTAAGAACAATGAAGTTTTATGTATCTTTCATTACCACATATTTAAGCGGTTCTCCCGCCCACATTTCTTTATAGTTTACCACCTATGGGTGTCACTAAATAACACGTTTGTAGTTTGACAGGTGTTGGTATTTCACAGTCACATTTCTGTTCTCTGAATTGTTTTTGAACTTCATCTGGAAGATGTGAAGGTCTACTCCTCTCCAAAGCTACGTACTACTGCTTTACGGCAGGAATCAGCAACGCAGGAATGTTTCTGATTTTTGAATCACAGAGTCTCCATAACAGTTACTCAGTGCTGCCACTGTTGTATGAAAATTGCTTTAGGCAGTCTGTAAATGAACAGGCATAACTGTGTTGTGTATAACTCTGTATAAGTGGGTAGCTGGTCTTCAGACCACAGGCTGCTAGCCTAAATCTTGAGGAGTAAGAATCCATGTTATTTCTAGTTCCCTGTTTTCATCACTGATGATCTGATGGAGGGGGGGAAGGCATTTGAAATATCCAGAGAACCAAATGCATGTATCAGCCTGGGTAAGACAGACTAACCGTTGTGCTGAGACTAGTCTATAGTTCCAAGCATAGTTCCAAGCAGAGATGTCAGTCAGGATCATCCTTCCTAGAACTTACAGCATCCACAAAGGGTCTCACGGCCCCTGCTGTTACCCTGGTGCATCCAGGCACTGACCAGCAGGTATGAAATGTCAGGATGCACCCCACTTTGTTTCTCTAGGCCAGCAGAGCCCTCTGGTGGGCAGCCACACATATGCATGCTAAGTAGATAGGTGTGTGTGTGTATGTATGTGTCTGTCTGTCTGTCTGTCAGAAAGGAGTGTTGGGTCCCTTGGAGCTGGAGTTTCATGTGTTTGTGAGCTAGGTGCTGAGCTGAGATCTCAAAATTAACTTTTATTCAGCTAGGATCCCACTATGTAAACCAGGCTAGCCTCAAATTCACAGAGATCTGCTTGCCTCTGCCTCCCAAGTGCTAGGATTAAAAGTATATACCTAGCTCAAAATCAACTTTAAAAAATTATGTATGTATTTTACGTATGTGTCTGCATACCAGGAAAGGGTATTGATTACCATAGGACTACAGTTATAGGCTATACACTGCCACGTGGGTACTGGGAATTGAACCCAGGATCTCGAAAGCAGCAGCCAGTGCTCTTAACTACTGAATCATTCCCCCAGCTCTTAAAATTAACCTTTTAAAATAAGTAATTCACTGACATTGAGCACTCCTCCAAATCGTAACAACATCAAACCCCTCACTTATCCTTCTTCCGTCCCACCCCCACCGCACACACAGTCAAGCTGCACGCATCATTGAACACCATCTTACGCACATGACCTTCCTAGCTGGCTTTCAGCACCAGCATAGTGTGGCATAGTGCGGCATAGTGCAGTAGGGGCTCTGACAGCCTTGGTCTCCTGTAGTGGGGACACTCACTCAACTTACATGTCATAAAATTTAAAAGATTTTATACTTCAATTCAGACATAAAAATTACCTCTGAAGGCTTCTGGATAGACTCCTTTTCCTGTTCAAAAACAATGACATTTAAGGAAGGCTGCTGTAAATTCTTTATATATTCAGTCGTCACATACACTTTAATAGATAAGAAGCCATTTCTATCACTTTTTTTTTTTTGGTTTTTTGAGACAGAGTTTCTCTGTGTAGCCCTGGCTATCCTGGAACTCACTCTGTAGACCAGGCTGGCCTTGAACTCAGAAATCCGCCTGCCTCTGCCTCCCGAGTGCTGGGATTAAAGGCGTGCGCCACCATTGCCAGGCCATTTCTATCCCTTCTAAACCACGAAGTCTGCTTGCGTTATTTCCTGCGGTGTCTTATTGGTCCCAACCTTTCATTCATGTATTTTCAGTCTTTTTTATTCATTCTTACAGTCTGTCACTAATTGCACCATGGTAGCTAGAAATCTTCCACCAGAGAAACCAGAAGCTCTTCCTAAAATGAATTTTTCCTGTGTGAAAATACTGAAGATCCATACTGCAGTATTTTCTTCTAAGGACACTGGGGGGGTGGGGGTGGAGGGAGGAGGAACAAAAACAGAACCAGGCACAGAACCCACCACGCCATCTGACGTCTCTTTCTTCAGACTTCCAAGGCTGCTGGATTTCTGCAGACTCGAAGTTCTAAAAACAGAAATAATGATAATTAGAATTAATAGTAAGTTGACTCTGGTGCCTGTATCTAAGTGGATCATCTTAGAAGGAAACTAAAAATTGTCTGAGGGTTGAATCTTGGTAATGAAAGAAAATCTGGATCCAGGCAAACACTTATGTGCTTAAGAAAATTGCAGCATTTAGTTCTTTAAAAGCAGGGTGGTTAGCTGCCGTTCCAGTAACTGCAAACGGTCCCACACATGTCACAGTAGCTGGAAAAACACTTCAGGCTCCGCTGGCACTATCAGGGTTCTCCATGGACTAGTGGCACTTACACGTCCACACTAGGAACTCCGTGGAAGCCCGTGCACTGCTCAGATCTAACCCTTCTACTTCAAGAATGAAATTTTACTCTTCTTTCAAAGAGGACTAACTTTCTTGAGTCTGGCAAAGCAATTCAGTCAACAGTTCTGATCAAAGCATAACAAGCCAGGTTCTGTAGGAACGCCTGTAATTTCAG
>JADRCH010000118.1:1413712-1446217 GCA_019843965.1 Rhynchomys soricoides | reverse complement strand
GGAGGGAAGAGGGGGGAGGGAGGGAAGAAGGGGGAGGGAAGGAAGGGGGGAAGAGGGAAGAGGGGGGAGGGAGGGAGGAAGGGGGAGGGAAGGGGACGGAGGGAGGGGAGGGAAGGAAGGGGGGGAAGAGGGAAGAGGGGGGAGGGAGGGAGGAAGGGGGAGGGAAGGGGACGGAGGGAGGGGAGAGAAGGAAGGGGGGAAGAGGGGGGACGGAGGGAAGAGGGGGGAGGGAGGGAAGAAGGGGGAGGGAAGGAAGGGGGGAAGAGGGAAGAGGGGGGAGGGAGGGAGGGAAGGAGGGAAGGGGAAGGAGGAAGGGGAGGGAAGGAAGGGGGGAGGGGGAAAAGGGGAGAAGGGAGGGGAGGGAAGGAAGGGGGAAGAGGGAAGAGGGGGGAGGGAGTGGGAGGGAGGGGAGGGAAGGAAGAGGGGGGAATAGGGAAGAGGGGGGAGGGAGGGAGGGAGGGAGGGAGGAGTCTGTGTTATTACCCACAGTAACTCATTTGCTAGCCTAGGAAGGCAGGAGGAGCCTGTACATCACAGAAACTCTCCATTTCACATAAGTGTTCAGTTATACACAGCTGGAGATGGTCTGACTCAAAAGCTAAATGCATGAACACAGGGCCAGTTTCAAAAACTATGGCACTGGGGTTGTACCTCAGTACAAGTGTGCTCATCACGCGAGTTGCCTGAGGCCTGATCCCCAGCAACGCAGGAAAAAAAAGGAAGGCACAACGGAGAAAGAGACTATGGAAGGAATGTGTCTACTCCAAAGAAAAGCTAGGGCAGCAAACCCTTAAAAGCATCTCTCCCGCTTACGTAAGTTGTCAGTCATACCGACTGCCAAAACCATAAAAGATAACAAAGAAACAGAAACATCTCATCTGAGCTCTGCTCTGAAAACAGGTTTCCCTGGTTGTTTGGGGGCTCTCCTAATCTAATCCAGACTCTGACTTGGGTTAAACTTTAAGTGCAGAGAGCCGCCCCACCAGCTCTGAGTTCTCGGGGATTCTTTTCTGTTGGAATAAATCAGCACAGAGTGAATTAAAAGCGCTGAACTAACTCCCAGTGAGAACTAGCGAGGGAAGAGAGATGGCAGGGAAGAGTGCTCCTGTGACATCAGACTCCAGCCCTGTCTGTCATGACCTACGCAGTTGTGTACTCTCGACCCAGTTGGTCACTGTGTCCTGGCTACATGAACACGACAGATCCCGGGTTTTAAAGCCTTGACCACACTTACGAAACACCGTCACTCAGGGAGACTTCAGCGGTGGCACTCAGGATTCCTCTTCCATCACTAAAATATATTTTTAAAAAGGCATTTGTTAACGTCAGGGATTGAAAACCACACAGACACTTCTGGCTTTGCAATGGTGGAGTTCCAAAGAGCCCACAGGAAGCTCAAATCACCGCTAAGTCCAAGATCTTTTGGTTAATTTACCAAAACTGCTTAGCCTATCCTTTCTTGTTTATATTTACAGCACCTTACCAGCCTACAGCTGGGCAAAACAATCTCTCCCACAGAGTCTACTTTAGAAGGGTGTGCTGACTACCTCATACCTGTCAAAAAACAGTGCAGAAGTGAAACACAGCAAAAACAACACAGTAAAAAAAAAAAATAAAAAATCACAAGTCAAGCCATCATAGCTGGGGCATGTCTGTACATGTTCTAAGTGAACAGAAATGGGTTTTTGTTGTTGTTGTTTTTTTAAAAAGAATACTGCAAAGAAGAAAGCTATTTCTAATTTTAACATTTTCTTAAGCTTATTTCAAGGTTAGGCAATTCATTTGAGAATTTTCTGGCTAAGTATAGATTTGCCTATGGAGAGATGACCATGTCCCTGATGTGTTGACTTCACAGACATTCTTCAGACGGCCTCAGTGACTTCTCAGCTTTCACCCTCTGACAGGCACCTATGGCCTTAAAGCCCACACTAACCTCCTTCCCTCACTTCTCAGGCTCCCCTGTCACCCCCAATTCACACCTGTTATTTCATTATTACAAAACAGACGATGAAAACTGTCTACAAGTGTGACATGTCCTTATTTGTGGCTACTCTATTTCTCTGAACACCTATACCCCAGTGTTAGTCCATAAATGACATACCCCTCTTCAAATGAAGTCTCGAGCTTGGTAGGCAGCTTGGGTTTTTCACAAGTTTCTACATCCATAGATGGCGACAAAAGCGAAGGGACTGAAGCCTGCAAGACGCTGGTATGAAACTGTAAAACATTATAGGTGACAGGAAAATCAATCAAAACCCAAGCTGCAGAGTCACAGAACATAACAGAATTGGTCTATGCAAAATACATCAGTGTTTAGAGCTCTAGCCTTATATTTACAAGGTCATCTCAGAATACAAGCATCTAGAAAAGATGTTGAGAGGAAACACTGTGGAGAAAGGGGATTAAATTTGGTTCTGAGACAGCAAATATCCTGAATAGGAAATTACCTAATCCAAAAAAAGTACCCCAATCCGATCACAGGGAAAGCCCATGAGTGCCAGCGCCAAGGCACTGACTCCTCAGTGTCAACATATACCATAAACAAAGCACCATTTCCATTTTATTTCTACTGCACATCTAACACAAACCAAACATAATGCTGGTTAATTGTTCTTTTAGGTGTGAACGAGTATCCAACGGGTGAACAACGCATTAAAATCGGTGAGAACAGACTCTGTGGAAACAATGAACTGTGGATACCATTTTCTCAAATACTGCTGGGGCCTAGGGCTGGAGTCTTAAGGTTTTTTGACACTGGGCTTTTCTGGTAATGTTCGAGAACTGGAGAAAAGAGTGAGATCAGCATCAAGAAGTCACAAAGTCAATTCCAAGTCAGCCAATCAGCGGCTCCTCACTTAATTATCTGTAGTGCTGACCTACCACATATCCAGTGTTCCCAGCACAGCTCTCACTTTCTTCCCCCCTCTCTAATTTTTAGTAATAATTTTTAAATTAAAATTTAATCGCATTTCCCCCTTCACTTTCCTGCCCCCCCCATGTATATTTCTTTGCTCACTGCTTGCTCGTTCTCTGTCTGTCTGTCTCTTCCTCCCCTCTCCCCCAACACACTTCCCAAATTCATGACCTCTTTTTCTACCTCTCCCTCTGATCAGGGTCTCCTATGTGGTCCAGGCTGGCCATTAGCTCAGCCTCCTATGAGATTACAAGTGTGTACCCAGCACTCCTGCACTGGCCTGGAGGCCTACTCCTCCTCAGTGAGCCAGGTAAAGACAGGCAGTGACTCAGGAACTTTCCCCTCAGCCACACCCTCTACCAGACTGCAACCATGCTCATGATGTCTCTCCCTTCCCTGTGCTCACCATCCCTCTCAGATCTACGACTCTTTTTCTAACTGACAGAGCTGACTCTGAGCTCCTAGAATCCAAAACCCAGGGGAGGTAAGATGGACTGGGGTGTGCTTGAGCATCTAAGCTCAGCTTCAGGAAGAGGCAATGAACTCAGCGTTGTGAGTTTTGCCTGTTCCTGAGTAATGGCACCACAAAAGCTCAAAAACCATCAAGTCTTATCAGTATAAGATGGGGCTCTTTTCTATGTACCCTGGTTTGGTTTTGGTTTGAATCCTTGCAATTGATGCTGGGTAATCTCTTTAGCACTCACCCATGTTTCTTGAAGTTCAACTGTTTCCCTAGACTTCTAATCGTGGGGAAAATACACAACCTCACTGGCCTGTTTTCTTGATTTCTTTTCTAGACTTTAAGGTTTCCGTTTAATTATTCTTCCTGGCTTTCTTCAAAACTAAGGTTGAAGTCTATCAATTTTTATTTTTTCACACCATTTTTATTCAGTTTGGAATGATCATTTGTGAAAAACTAAACATCATGAAGCTGGAATTCACAAGGGCTGCAGAGATAGCTCAACACTTAAGAGCACTGGTTGCTCTTCCTAGGGATGGGGTTTCAATTCCCAGCATGGTGGACACAGTGTCTGTTAACTCCCATTTCAGAGGATCTGGCGCCCTCTTCTGACCTCTTTGGGAACTGCATGCAGCAGTGTACATACATGCATTCAGGAAAAAAAATTCATACACATAAGTAAAAACAAACCTTTAAACTGAGATTTATGTAGCAAAGACTGCAGAACAATTCAATATATTCTACATATCCAAGCAATTCCTCTCTAAACATGCACACTTATTGCCTGTCAAAGGTTAATTTTTGGAAGGCTGAAGCAGGAGGATCACTAGCTCGATGCTGGCCTAGACAACAAAGTGAGCCTCTGTCTCAAAATCAAACAAAGTTTTCTTCTCCCCCCTTTCAATATAAGCATATTTAATAAGCAGTAAACTTCCCCTGCATCTTATTTCATAATTAATATCTTGATTGATGAACTATCTTAGTACTCTCTAACATTTAAGTGTGAAACGTTTTCTCTTTGAATTAATTTTCATTCAACTCAGTTTTTACTTGCTCAGGCCTACAGGTGTAGCCCAGTGAAGAATACTCATGCCCAGTACTGCAAAGGGGGCAAAAATAAAAAGTACTAGAAAACAAGACTCATCACCAAACATTACTATTTCATTGTGGGATTATCAATCCGGGAAGGAAAGCAAGAGAGGAGAGATGGCGAGAGGAAACAACTGTTGAGCACAGAGAGACTATCGAGCTGAACATGAACAGGACATTCCCAGTTCCTAGTCGTTCCAGACAGCAATTATACTAAAGTTAAGATGTGACTTCAAAGCAGAGACCAATCTGCACTGGGGCAATCCTGGGCTCACGAGGCCGTGGGCAGCTGAACAAGTGCTGCCTTGATCAGACTACACATAAACGGCAGTCCAGCAGCCATGCAGGGAGCCTGGCCCTGGGACGCTGCAAGGAAGATGTGGACCAGCTCTCACCTAATGCAGTGGAATGGAAGATTTTTAGGAGGTTCTGACTGATAAAGGCAATGCACCAAATCAGGTTCAAATGGATAGGCACAGCAGGAAATAAAAGGGTGTTCTGGACCTCAGCAGCACCTTACAAGGCTGAGACAACATTCATTTGAAAATACTTCAAGGGGAAAAGAAAGCACACTTGGAGTGAAGAATGGTGAGCCTAAAAGGTGGTCTCTGATACGTAAGTGACAACATCTGTCTAGTGGGCTGGACTGTTATAGACCAGGGACAGCCACACGCCTTCGTTCCTCCCTTTTGAAAAGTAGGAGTGTCAACAGAAGTTACCCCGTTCCTGATTCACCATGCATGCTGGGTGTGCGGGTGCAGATAACTGCTTTGCTCCCAGCTCTGTATGTTGTTTGGAATGATACTCTAGGAACTACTGAGGGGCCCTTCCTACGCATCAACCTGAATGGATGATAGCTCCTGGGACGGACATTTGGAGACCTTTGGAGAAGGGAAGGCTGCATTTTATATGTGAGAAGGTGCAAACTGATTCACCCAGGAGGTGAGATGGTGACTGTTTTCCAAAACAATGGCATCACATCTCCTTCCATGTGCTCTTACACTGTGACGTCACTGATACCTTAGAGACAGTCTGCTCACTGTGAGTCTGCTTGACCTGTGACTGCAGCACAGATGCCAATGATGCCAAGTTACAGGGGATGCAGATCCACCTGGTCTCCTCAGGGTGCTCTTACCACAGGGCTGTGAGGCAGCCAAGCAGTCCTAGGGGCTCCAGTCTGGTCCAGAGGAACAGGTATAGGCATCAAGTTGCCTCAACAACCAGATACTGCAGTGGGAAGCCTCCTGCTGCTCCTGAGCTGAGTGACAGAGGTGAGTGTGCTGAATGCTGCCCCCTGCAGACTCCTCAGGAAGATGACAATCCAGCCAGTTTGGTGCAGGATAGTAGGTAATGAACAGATGTTCCTGATACCTCCATGAACAGAAATTAACAGACTCCAATAACCTCTGCCTGCCTTTTCCAAATCTAAAAGCTTTGAGTCATCAGAACAACAAAACTAGATTTAACCTTACTTACCCTCACCTGACTTGTTTGTACTCTGTCTTTGAAGAATAAACTATAATCTCATATTTTGGGGTATCTACTTCAAAGATGCTCATGTGGTTTTTTTTGTTTTGTTTTTGTTTTGTTTTTTTAGAGTGGGGTCCTTTTAGACTGCTCTCAAATTTCCAACCAGTGAATGTTCTGCCTCTTCAGCAGCTCAAATTATAGGCACAAGTCAACCTATCTGTCTTGTTTTTATTGAGTTTTATAAGCAATTTTAACTTTGTCCAAAGCATTTAATAAAAAGAGAGGGAAAGCACACATTTAAAAACGAAGAGACTGACAGTATACAAAAGCGACCAGAATAGACCAGTGGGTCATGCTGCTGGGAAAGGAACACATATCACACGGCACTGGCAAAGTATACAACAGCAAAGACACCACACCACCCACCCCTTCAACATAAAGTGCCAGAATCCCACGCGTACCTCCTCTGGAGCACTCATATGGAGTGGGTCCCTGCTGGGAGACCCCATTCCTGGCGTAGAAGACATGCTTCTCTCCAGATCACTAAAGCCCTGTGCATCCAACAGGGTGGAGATGGAGCTGGAGTGGAAGAGACCCTCACACTCAGCATCCTGGCCTGGAAGAGAGGAGGCAGGTGACCATGCAGTCCACTTTTGGAAGAAGAATGGGAATGACGCATCTCTTTCTTTTTCTTTAACATATACTGTACCACTGAGCTACAGGGGCAGTCAAAGTATAAACAAGGTTTCTTCCTACCATCATATGTAAATTAGCAGCACAGAACCTGGGATACAGCATCTTAAACTGCAAGCAGCTGAGCACCGGGATTCAGGCCACACAAGGCGGTATCAACCACACACCAGTATTAATACACAGCAGTGGTGTTAATAGAGGGAGTCAGGTTTCAAACAGTACTTACACAAATCATGTTTAAAAAATATATTTATTTCAAGAGCCTAATGTGATTTTGTTTTAAAACTTTTAGGATTAAAAAGTTTTAGTTTAGCCCTGTTTGGTGATGTGTAACTTTAATCCTAGCACTCAGAAGGTGAGAGCACAAGAATCAGGAGTTCAAGATCATCCTCAGCTATAGAGCAAGTTCAAAGCCAGCCTGGGCTACATGAGACCCTATCCCCAAAAAGTTATCTGTCTGTCTGTCTGTCTGTCTATCATCTATCTCGCCTATCACCTACCTACTTACCTATCTACTCTATGGATCTACCCACCTGTGTACCTGTCTCTCCCAGTGTGACTAGTTAACTCTGGGTAACAACAGAGTTGCCATTTCGACATGGTACTTCTTACCACTGCTGTGCTTTGGAAAACACACAAAATGAAAAAGAGGATAAAAAAATGACAGCTGATCCTTCAGAACAATCTTTTGATGCCATTTTAAAGCAGGAAAAGCTTAACAGCAAGAAGAAACCAAATATCCAAAAGTACTAAGTTTGAAAAAGCTTCACATCAGTCAAGATGTAAAGGGTTAACCGCAGAACACAATGCTAGACAGTCATTTTCTTAGAAATGGAAAGAATGATCTTAAAACTCTAATCTCTAAATAATGTCAATTGGCAAACCATATATTCACCTAAAGAGCTTAACAAGGCTGTTTTGTGTGTTTGCCCCCCACAACGGTCTTCCAGCATAGCCCAGGCTAGTATCAAATTCAAGATCACCTTGATTCAGCTTACAGGCATGCCCAACTACACCATAATTTTTTAAAGATTTATTTTATCTTTTATTAGTTTGTGTGTATATACATCACGTGTGTGCATGTGTCAGCAGAGGCCAGAAGGTGGTGCTGGATCCACTGGAACTGGAGTTACAGGTGGTTGTGGGCTGCCAGACTGGGTGCTAAGAGCCAAACTCTAGTCTTCCGCAAGAGCAGCAAATGCTCTTAACCGCTGAGGCGTCTCTCCAGCCCCTAACCATAACTTTTAAATTGAGGTTTTACTAGAATTTTATCCCAACTTTACAAAATTTTAAGTGTTGCTAAGAGTTTTGTGAAGAATAAGTAGAAAAAAAAATCTAAGCTTTATGGAGAAATCACTCTATATAACTCTTCACTGTAACAGGGCATGATGTTTATGATTTTATGACCTATCCCATTACATCTGATTTCAAACTACTACAGGAAGGCTGGAGAGGTTCAGCCAGTCAAGTGCTGCCACGTAAGCATAAGGCCCTCATAAACACTGGGCATGGCCTGAGAGTTGGCCCAGAGGCTAAGAGCACACACTGATCATGAAGAAGGCCTGGATTTGGTTTCTGGCCCCTAAACTAGGCAGCTTACCCTTCCAGGGATCTGACACCCCGTTCTGGCCTCCTTGGGCACTGGCACAAATGTGGCATACGTATAACCACACACGTACACATAAATAAAACAAATCTTTAAAAGCCAGGCACTGTGATCTATAGCCTTAGACAGACCAATCTAGACAGTCAGTGAACTCCAGCATCAGCGAGAAACCCCGTCTCCTGGAAAGGTCAGTGATATGGCTTACAAATTATCCTTGGTGTCCCTCATGGAACTAACTTTATTATGTCCTTATGAATAATAATAATTAAAAAAGACAGAGAGAATTGTTTGTTTGTTTGTTTCGAAGCTCCTGGCCCAAAGCAGATTGTTTCTCCTGTTGATTCATGAGTTCATCAGAATTAAAACTTCTGACAGTGTAGCTCAAGTGGCAGAGCACTTGACCAGTATACACGAGGTAGATCCCAAGCAATTAAAAAAATTAACTAGTTAATTTAAAATAAAAGTTTCAAATTCTTGAGTATTTCATAATTATCTCTTTGCTGGCTAGTGTTTATGTTAACTTGACACTGGCTCGAATCATTTGGGAAGAGAAAATACAAACTGAGAAAATGCCTTCACTAGATAGGCTATGGGCAAGCTTGTGGGTCATTTCTTGATCAGTGATTGATGGGGAGGACCCAGCCCATTGTGTGTGGTGCCACCCTGGGCTGGTGGCCCTGGCTTCTATAAGAAAGCAGGCTGAGAGAGCCATGGAGAGCAAGCCAGTAAGCAGCACTCCTCCATGGCCTCTGCATCAGCTCCTGCCTCCAGGTTCCTGCCTTGTTGAGTTCCTGCCCTGACTTTCTTCTGTAATGGACTGTGATACGGAATTGTGAGCTGAAATAAAGGTTTTCCTTCCCAAGCTGCTTTCAGTCATGGTGTTTCATCACAGCAAAGAAACTCTAACCAGACATCTCTCCAAAGGCATGTTTCTGGTGCTCATCCTCTTTAGGGACGACTACCTGCACGTTCAGTTCACAGTCAACAAGGTGTCTCCATCTGTGTTTGAGAAAGGTCTCCTGCAGGGAAGGCAGAAGAACTCCACGTGTTCCCAGGGAACTCACACTCTCTGGCCACCATCACCTACCTGGTGCTTTAGCCCTGAGTGTCTACCTTTGTTGACTTATTTTCCTTTAATCTATCGGGTCAATTCAGATCCACTGGGGCTCTGCAGCAGCAATATATGCAAGTCTCGATTTGCTCCTCCTGCTCTCGATATTTATGTCCCCAGTGGCAGAAGTTACACCGCAGACTTGTTACTCAGCCCTTCTCCCCAGCTGGGGGCATAGCTCAGTGGTAGGACATGTGCCTAGTATGTTTGAGGCCCTAGGTTCAATCCCTAGGACAGTGGTTCTCAACCCACTGTCCATAACCCTTTCACAGGAGTGGCATAGGAAATGACCTCCAGATCAGAGGTTTACATTACAATTCATAAGAGGAGCAAAATGAGTTAAGAAGTGGGTCACCACAGCATGAGGAACTGCAATGAAGGGTCGCAGCAAGAGGAGGGTTGAGAACCACTGCCCTAGGACCAACAAAACAAAGCAAAGCCTCACTGGATTCTCTGCATTTGTTCAGGAGCAGATGCCCAGCCCAACCCTGCTGAGATACCTCTCATGTCATCATAATACACCCTCCTCACCCCTCAGAACTTTCCAGACACACTGCCCTTCCTTCTAAAAAACACTCTTGACACAGGCTCTTGACATGTGCTGGGTTCCTGCTCTAGAATGCTTTTCTGGGAGCTACTCTGGCTGACACATAGAACTATAACATGCCCATCAGCTGAGTGTATCCTGACAGGACAGTTGCCTGGCACTACTGTCAATAAACATATGAGTCACGAGATCTGGAATAACGTGTATGAACTCTGTAAGACATTGAATCTAAATGTGTAAGTTCATGGCTGGTTAAAACGGACTTTAGTAGGAAGGCTTCCAGACAGTGGTCTACATTGTTACCTTGGGTCAGAACTGCTGGGTCCTGCATTTTCCTGTACCTGTTCAGGCACTGCCGGAGGTCTTCTATTTTCCGCTCCTGTGAATTGAGTAAACCGTCACCACTACTGAGGTTTTAAAACAGTCAAGGGAAGTACTTGTGAATGGTGTACGTTATCTGAAAAATATTTCTAAACTTCAGCAAAAGTGGCAATGTCTGTATTTTTCCTGTGCGTTTCAGAGACAGAACCAGCACCTGTGATGTTACATATTCTTTTAGTTGTCATCTTTAAAAACCAAGCTGATACAACAGCATTTAACAAAAAAGAAAAATACCAGGGTCAGTGAGGTATCTCAGTGGTGAGAGAGTGGGTGTCAAGCCTGGTGACTTGTGTTTGATGCCAGTGGATAAAACTCTAGAGCTGATATCCCGGGCATCCTCCACACAGAAGTCAGGTGTGGCAAACTGTAGCCTAGAACTCGGGCAGTGGGTAGAGAAGGCTGTGATGAGGGAGAACAACTATCTCTTGGCATTCTGCAGTTTTGTACTCCTTGGAATTAGTCTTTTCTGGGACATGTCCCTTTGTTCCATTCCCTAAGGGACACTGGAGAAAGCAGTCCTGACATTATAAGCAGTGATTGTTAGGGAGCCAGGATCAGATCAGGTCAGTGGTGAGAAAGACACAGCCCCATGCTTCTAGCAGGATGAAAGCCAAATAGGGACGAGGAAAACTGACCACAGCAAACAGCCCTAGTAACACAGGCATTAAGCCAATGCACCGAAGACAAAGGTGGGCACCAAGAATGATCCAGGGGCCTGGCCTATGTCTGTTCTCTGTTATTTTACCTTTCAGGAAAGGCAAGACATTTCCAGATGTAAAAGAAGTCAGGAATATAAAGAAAGTAACTGTGATTTCACAGTAGCACTGATGTCTTCTCTCTGTGGCTGTGGGCACCTCCGTGAAGTCGGAGCTTCACCCTTCAGAGGTCGTGTTAGCCTAGAATTTCCAGAATGCAGTACTTCTCTTCTCATCTGAATACAAGGAAGTCTGACGGTCTAAATAGTTCCTAAACTCATAAAGGGAAAGAGGGCATGGAGAGTTCATTGGCAGCTGAGTTGCCGGCCTCTCTACTGTGTGCATGTCCAGGCAAGAGAGACAGGAAAGGTCCCTTAATGTCCTGTCCAGCTGAGGTAAGTCAAAGACAGCATGCAACAGCCTCCTAGGAAGCTGCAGAGCATCAAGAAAGCGCAGCATCTGAGTCTCACTTGGTACCTTTTCTTCATTTGCAGCCATCAGGGACTCCACTGCCTTCTTCAATTTCTGTACTTCAATGTCTGAAACGATATGACACTGTTAGGAGGCAGCTAACTCGTGTGGGAAGGCACTTGCTCTTCTGCCTGAAGAATTCCAAGGTACACGTGGCAAGGATTCTCCTCTAGGAACAATAAAGGAGGAGGACTGTCTACCCCACCCACACAGGTGTGATGACAGAAAGATGACAGTGTGGGGAGGGGGGAGATACCCTCGCTTAGAGAGAAGTCTTCCTTTAAACACTGAAGATGAAATGTGGGTGCAGCCGCAATGACAGCACTGAGTTTTCATAAAAGGAAGCCGTGGGCAGTGAGTGAGAGCAACGGACGGATGGTATTCGCAATGGCCAAGGCAGAGGGACAGTGCTGTCATAACCAAGCTGGAGAGGCCATGGTAAGAGGCCGAGCGGTGTGGTGCTCACATGAGTAGTCATGCCGAGAAGCCAGCTGTCGTGCCACAGAAGGAAGAGTACCTTGCTTCACCTATCAGCCTCATTTCTAACACCATTTTAAAACAAAAATCAAGATGTAACAAACTACCGCATGCACAGTGTGACTTCCTTAAAATCTGATAACCAAACACAAAAGTGTTACTTTAATTAAATGACCATTTAACCCCAGAGTGAACCTACCATTAAAATATGGAAACAGAAAAATATTCACCTAAAGTGATCTGCTTCTGGGGAAAGAACTCTGTAAAACTCACTGATACATTTTCAGGTAGGACTTGCTGAGGCTTATTGCTTGTTTGTTTCAAGCAAGTTTCTTTAATTCACTCTCTGTGGTCAATTAAGGATTTATCTTTATGTGCACTAAATAGCCCAGACTCCATAAAGCTTCTAATGTAGACCTCAGCTAAATAATGAATTTCGTAGCAGACCCAGTGAAGCTCGGGTGTGGTGACTTGAGTGGTGAGCTGCCTTCTCTTCTGTGCCTGGGCCACCTTCACCACAGAGAGCACACTTTCTGAACTCACTTCTCTGTGTCCTGCTGCACTCTGGGGAGTGAAAAGGCTACAGGAAAACCCTGTAAGATGATCTTTTCCAGTTTCTTTATGGCCTGTCTATCTAGCCTCTGTCTTGTACCCCGTGCAGAAATGAGGAGCTGTGGCTGAAGCAGCTGCACTTCTATGGACAGAAATGTTTTAAGCATGCAGAGAGCAAAGTGGCTCTGCCAATGAAGGAGAAGCTGATGGAGATACACCAAAACCTTACTTTTCTCTTTGAGCTTCTTTTTAATGTTTTCATCTGCACAGGAAAACCCATCGGATTGGGAGTTAGCATTTATCATAACAAACACTGTCTTACAAGTACTAGCATTTGGCTTCCTTTTACATAAATGCTGGGACTCTAATCTCACGAACCACCAGATCATGAAGCACTCCCACATGACTCTGGGGCTGGCAGATGCATTAAGCACAGTGCTGGAGCCTCGGGAAGAACTGCTGCACAGAGAGCTGAGCTGCTACATCAGAGCTTCATCCTTCTGAACCTTGCTGCTTCTATGTGGACGTTAGGCCTCAGGGTCAACCAACCACGATGTGGACTGGCTGATGTCACTCTGGTAGGTTTTCCCAAATGTTAGTTCCTGGTCCTCCTGACTACATGTGGCATCCAATTAAGCACTCAGGCTCTATACCACTGAAACAGTATGTCTCCTGTTCAAAGAGACAGTCAGTATCAGGGTCAGAGTGACATGAGGTGTCTAAACCTTGTGCTTAGACCCTGAACTCGGCTGGTCCTCCGATGACAATGAGCAGTCCACACTGGCTCCAGTCCCTGACTCTGTGTGGGCAGCACCCCAAATCCATCTCTAGTCACATGTACTCACTCAGTCGATCCTGTTCTTAAACTGTGAAAGTGAGACTGGCATTATGGGTTCCCTGGTACAGCGTGTGAGCAGCACACTCAACCCTAAAGCTGTTGTCTATTTCTGAATGTCCTGTAATGCTATTTTACTTATGTCTAAATCCAGGGAGAAAAACCCACTTCTGTAAGGCTGAGTTTTCTGATGTACAAGGAAATAGGTACAGAATGCAATTTGTTTCCATACATTACATAGCATGAGACAAAGTTCCATCAACTGGAATCTATCTGTTCAAATGAGTCAGAAACTGCTAGTTACATACATACATGCATGCATACATACATACATTCATTCTAGGACTGCCAGACACTATACTTGTTATATTTCAAGATTTTTTTTTTTTAATTGAGTCATGGTCCCCCTGTGTCACCCAGGCTGGTGTCAACCCTATATTCCTTCTGCTTCCATTCCCACATGCTAGAGCTACAGATGTGTACTACGTCAGACCCAAATGTAAACTTTAAAATGTCATTGGAGTTGTTTTGCTATTGTTCACCACTGAGATCCTTTCCTGTAATTTACAGGATCTTAGCAAAACCATCGAGTGCCACAGTCAGTCTTACCTCGATCGAGGATCTCGATCCCTTCTCCTTTGGCCTGACAAACCAGTCTCTCCTGCAGCCTCTTTACTTCACATTCCTTCTCCTCCAGTTGCTCTTTTAAAGATGCCAATTCATCCTACAAATTATAAATTCATTATAAAACTGTAGACTATGGCAGAAGAAGAATACTTATTAAGTGTATTAGCCCTTTCAAATCAATACTCGGACTGTGGGAATGAGACGAAAAAACCCACAAAAACTTAACACACAAACACAAATTAGACAGAGGCAATGGTAAACACTATTAATATAAGTAATTTGTAATAATTACAGTGTAAATGTTTCAAGTTTGTGCGTAAATGTAAGAAGTTGAAGTAGAACCAGGACAGGGTACTCTCTAAAATTCCACCTATGCTAAATCAAAGTCTCACCAAGTAAGTTGAAGAAGATGACCATATTAGTTACTTGTCTTAAAAGCAAAATAAAAAGCAAACTCAGAAAGGCTTGCTCGGCTCCCTCAGCATTTCAAGTGACACTCATGATTCTGGGATAGACACTGGGTGTCAGTAGCCACAGGGAAGTAATTCAGGGGTGACTGACCAAATCACGGAGTAGAGAATTCACCCTCATCACTGAATAAGGTAGACTCCTACAGCAATGGAAAGCAAAGATCTGGGTCTTCCTTTTGAAATGATGATATCTGCAAAAGCCTCTGAGGCCCTGACGTATTTTAAAATGCAGCTTTGCTTTAGAAAGTACTAGAGTTTAGCAAATTCATATTTTGTAGGCTGTACCTGTCACAGAAACTGGTTGTGAAGTGACACAGGCATCTTTTATTCAGTGTGGCATTTATTCTCAGTCTTCATTCAACTATCTGCACATGTAGTGTTACGAAAAACCCATCCAGGAGGCCAGGTTGGCCCTGTACTCCTCACTTACGGTAAGGATAGAGCCAAGTTCAGAAACTTTCAGTAACCCTGCAAGAGGTGCTGCCCCCTTTCTCTGCAGGGCTTCTAAGCAGTGGCTTCTCTTCTGTGCCGAGATAAGGAACACACACACACTGGCCTTCCAGGAAACCGTAACAGAGGAGAGCAGGTTCCAGTTCATAGGAGATGGAATTCTTCCACAGGTGAACTTTTAACAATTATTTTATGATTCTTAGGGGTCAGCTCGCCTAAGAACTAAGCTGATACTTTTATGTTGTACCCATTTACTATTTACATTAGTGATCTTGTTGTCCGTTTAATCAGGATGTATGTACTTTTAATAGACAGGTGACACATATACACGCAATGAATGCACATGCTACTAAAAACACCATCACAGCAGAATGACACATGCCAGAAGGCAGCAGCCCACTCCCGCCAACGTCTACTACACCTTCAGTGTCTCCCATTTTTGCTCCATCCGTTGCTTTTCATACTGCATCTGACCCACCTTGATTTTCATGCTAGAAAGTTTGGCCATTAGAGACTGGTAGAAAGACAGAGGAATGAGAGAAAACGAGGTAGAAAAGATAAGCTAAATAACTAAGAAAACAGCATCAGTTCATAAAGAAGGTCAGCTAACCCAGATATGACAAGCTGTGCCCTGGCAGATTAGTCAAGCCTTGGATTTACTGAGAACTCTAGCAATGTAAACCAAGTACCTCCAGCTTGGGAGAAACACGGTTTAGCTGTGAGATATGTTTGCTATCATGTACTAGTTGGAAAACATTTTTAAAAAATAATATTGCTCATAGAATGATAGATCATGTTGAAGAATCATTTTTTCCATAGAAACTTACTTTAGTTGACTTAAGCTTTTTTTCGTACTGAAGTCTTTCACTGTCCATTTCATTGATTTTTAGCCTCAAATCATTGATCTCTTGAATTAGCCCCTGCCAAAAAAAAAAAAAATTAATTAGAAAAGAGTACAACACAGTCACCGAGAGAGTAGCCAGAAAGCCCTAAGCCATCACAGCTCCTTGGATATGAGCTGTGAAAACCAGTCCTCATAAAGGGAGATCCAGTGAAATTTACCAGTCACCCCCAAAGCACACTTCCACTAAAATGCTCACTTCAGTTTCCAGTGCCTCTGCCCTGAAATGCTTATGAAAACAAAAGTGTAGCTGTGATTCTGACTAGAGAAATGCTATTGTTGGAATCATGGACCAGGTCCCCAGTGTGGGACTGGAAGGTCTGGGGACCCCAGCTCCTTGCCTTCTTTTCTGCTTCCTGTCATGCATTTCATGATAATGTGTGTCTTCAACACTGTCTCAAAGCAATGAGGCTCACTAATCATGGACTATGATCTCCAAAACCGTGGGCTAAAATAAACTGTCTCTTGGGGGTGAGGGGAAATTATACTTCCAGGTCACAGTCCATCACTGAGGGAAGCCAGGGCAGGAAACCAAGTCTGGGATCTAGAGGCAGGAACCAGATGAATGCTGCTTACTGGCTCCTTCGCTGGCTCACTTACCTGGCTCATGCCCACCTAGCTTTTCTATATCGTGCAGGAGATGGAGGCCCCCACAGTGAGCTGGACCTGCCTACAGCAGTTAAGATAGGCAAGGCAATTCCTCACAGCCACATCCACAGACCAACCTGACAAAGGCGAATTACTCAACTGGGACTGCTGACAGGTGGTTCTAGGCTGCGACAAACTGATGGTCAATGCTCACTGCTACATGACAGAAATGTGACTAACTCACCAAGGCAGTCTAACACTGACAAAGCCACTTAGCATCTGTCTCTATATTAAAACTACCTATGGACCCCACCTTTCCACACAGACTAGAGATTTTCTCTGGCATAGCTGTTTACATTAATATTTTTTTCTGTGACATATTATAGTTATTTGAAAATTTCTGTAGTTTTTTGCCTATTCTACAAAAAAATAAAAACAAACTTCATTAAGACAACAACCTCAACCTGAAGGTAGATGAGGGTCTTATATATATGTAATATATTCATATATCTAAGACAATAACATAATTTTATATGTGCAAAATTTAAAGTCTAAATGATTTCATAACAGAATATAATTTAATACCATTTCTACTGCTACTTTTAAAATGTGCTTGTAAAAGGTGCTCAAATAATCTGTATTGAAGTTTAAAAAGAATCCATTTCTCTTGCTAGCTCATCTTCCCTGCACAGAAGTCAGGGGTTGCCTTTCTTCCTTCAGTCTTTCAGGCTTTGCTATTGTTAACAGGCAGCTTTGAACTCCCGGCAGACACTGCTATAAACATTACCCTTCCTTTAGTGCTGACTGCAAAGACAACTATAGAAAACCAAACTACACAGTGGGGTCATTTTCCTTTTTTTTTTTTTTTTATTTTATTTTTTAAAGGAAAACTATCCAATTTTTTTTTGTGGCAATGCATTAAATATGAATCTAAAGTTCCAACCTGGGAGATGCTAGATATGCCCATGACAAGTCTGGCTGGAAGACATCGAACTATCTCCTTAATGCAAAAAGAGAAAAGGAAAGACAGTCTTTAAAAACCAATGTTATGTAAACTACTGCAATGAACTTAACAACTCAGAGCTCTTCATTTTAGCCATCTGATCTGTGCTTACACCAGAAGGGGGCGCAAATCTTCAAGGTTTAAAGATTTTAATGCACTAGGCTTTGGAACTCTCAAAATTCTGGAAGAGTGTTAAGAGATTTCGGATCTCAGAATATCTAGCTGGAGGTTTTGTTTTTAAGAGAACATTAAGCCCGGACATATACATATTCCGTTCTGTTTCCATGTCTGAATACTATTTTTGATTATTTTAATATAAATCCACAATTACCAAATATTCTGTAATATACCCTGTAAATATGTGTACTTCCTTGTATCAGTATTGTGGATTATTTCATAGAAAATGATCAAGAATTGTGTTTTCTAGAGGTGTGTTCTCAGGGACACTGGATGAGAACACAGGAGAAGATAGAAGAGGGGAGAAACAAGGCACGACAAACACCTGCTGCAGTTTAGCTGTCCCGACTGGTCAGCCTCACAACCAGATGAAACTAAGCACAGTGCACCAGGTAAGCAAGATTCTGACTCCTATAGTGTGGACAGCCTCCTCAACTCCTTCCCTATCTGCCCTCCAGCCTCCTAGTTCCCATCCCTGCAGCCTCCCCTCTCCCCAGAACAGTCCCCCGGCAGCCCCAGCTACTATGTAGATTCAATAGCGACTGTGAAGACAGGGATGGCAGGATAAGGAAAAGGGAAACATATATACAGACTCTTATAGGAACTGTTAAAGTAAAGCTGGACCGTGGTGGCAAAAGCCTTTAATCCTAGCACTTGGGAGGCAGAGGCAGGTGGATTTCTGAGTTTGAGGCTAGCCTGGTCTATAACGTGAGTTCCAGGACAGCCAGGGCTACACAGAGAAACCCTGTCTCAAATACCAAGAGGGGGGATGGTTAAGAAGCCTTAAACCAGCCTGCTAAAGAGACAGAGCAGTGCTCCTGCTCTCAGAAGCACAGTGAGTGCTGGGGGGGGAGGGAGGGAGGATTAGCATACACTACTTACCTCTGTGTCTCTGAACCTATCTTCATAATCCAGCCTGTCCTTCTCTACGGCCGTCAGTTTCAACTTCAAGTTAGAGATCTCAGCCATCAGCTCCAGCTTCTGTGTCTCTAAGGAAGTCCTACTCAAAAGCTCCTGTTGGAATTTCAGATATTCACAAGTTGTTTTATTACAAATTTCTGCCATGACAGCAACCCAGAGACGGTTAAGTGTAGGCCATGGGTGAAGCATGGCCAAGCACCACACGGCTGAGGATCACTTACTTTAGTGACCTCTCCTGAACAGAACTACCCAGGGTGTCCGGGAGACACATCTGATGACAGCACTCATGTGCTGTGCATGGAGCCTGCTATACACCAGGGACCCGGGGACATGCTCGGGAGCTCAGTACCCACACAGTCTCCGCTGCATCACGGGCTTCTCATCCACAAGCCGTGTGTGTGTGGGGGGGGGGGGGGGGGGTGGTAAATTTTTGCCTATACAAGCTGCATAGGGTTTTTTTCATCTCATGGTTGAGAGTTAGAGATAACATGAGCACAAAAAGATCAACTGATAATTCCTGTAACATTGTATTCTCTCGCAACTGCACTGTATGTCTCTGTGATTATAGACTCTGCTACTCTAGACTTTAAACGCAACAGTCTATGGGATTCTGGAATTTACTGCTGCTGAGACAAGATAGGAATGTTGCACCTCAGATAGCACAGTTCAGTAGCCCCTCCCCCCACTGGCTCTGGCCCTACCTGCTGCAGCATTTCTTCAGTGGCATTCAGCTTCTCTCTGTGCTCTTCAAGACAAAACTCCAAATCCCGAATCTTCTCTCCCTGAGCCTCCACCTGGTCTGTCAACACACTTACCTATTAATTTAAAGCAAGAGGCTGCAATGAGTTTGAAAGGCTCTGGGCCGCCTAGCATGGCTCATTCTCTAACTGGAATGAGGACTAAGATCCATCACTCATGGTGATTTAAAACATCCCGGGCTTAACAAGACAACAGTGGTCCTGCCCTTTGCTATTTACATTCTGCTTTGTGTGGATCAAATCCAGACTTGTGCATGCTAGGCTAGGCAGGCTCCCTACCACCCGGTGGCCACGGCATCCCTATGCTGCCTTATGACCCAACGATTCCTATACAATTTAGGAGAAACTTGGTGCGGATCAGAGATTTGCAGTTTCTTTACACATTAAAACCATTCAGTTGTAATTAGGAAAATCTAATGTTTAAGGCGATGGTGAGAGATTAGGAGTAGAGACCCACAGAGGAAGCGAGGTCCGTGTTGGAAATAGGCACTAAGGACTACTCAGATTTTATACGTCAATAACAGAAGGAGCAAAGGTGAATAAAGACCTCAAATTCTACAAGCTCTTAAAGATGAACACAGTCACAAGTGTATTCAAAGCAAGGGCATGGGGGAAGAGTGCTGCGGTGCATTTAGCATGAGTTCAGTTCCCAGCACCAAAGAGGAAAAGGAAAAAGCCAGGTGCCGAACCATTCTCCTGAGAAACAATTGGTGAAATTCATCCTTCATCCTCAAGGTCCTATGCAGACCTACAAGTCTCCCCCCCCCCCCCCGTGACAGCAGCTGAGTAAATGCACTGTGATCCAGTTAGCTCTGGACTTAGAAACACCACCAGGAAGCAAGCATACCCACAGTACTTTCCAACGGCAGGCTCCACACGGTTGCTCTGTTTGGTTCGTGTACCATTTTAAAAGATGGATTTAGACTGAGCTTTTCACACTATGGGTATTCACAGATCTAGATTTCCAGTTGAAACCTATGTAAAATCAGATCTGACAGCAGGTGACATACAAAGTCATCTCAAGTGGCACTAAGCCTTGACCTGCTCCTGAGAACTAGGTGACAAAACTGGCCACAGCCAGCCCTGCACACTCCAGGTATGGACAGCTGGCCTAGCACTTCACTTCTTGTTTGTGAGATAGGATCTGATGCTGTAGCCCAGGCTGGTATCAAATTTATGGCAATTCTTCTGCCTCAGTCTCCTAAATGCTGGGATTACAGACACTGACACCACAGCTACCTTCTACTCCACTGTGCTGTTTCCTTCAGTGGCTGCTGGGCTGCTCTATGACTTCAGTGTGTCATTTTCAGTAGTCTGTGAGAGTACAGCCTTCCTTGGCATCTGTCTGCGGCTGGTTCAGGAATCCCTGCAGATCCCAGTCTGCATGCTGAAGTCCCTTCATGGAACAGCAGTTCACATACAGCCCACACACCATCCTTACGCTCCCAGTCACAGGTTCCCCAGTACAATGCACATGCACATGAACAGTTGTTAGATTGCTTAGATGGCATGTTTACTATGGGTGCTTAATACAGGTGTTGCACATATATGTGATCCAAAGTTGCAAGGACACATGTCCTAAGAAAGGAACGGCCTCAAGTACCACTTGCCTGAAGAACGAGGGATTCCTTGTCGTTTTCTAGACGTGCTAGTCTTTCTTGATACACATCTCCATTACCAGGTAGGTGTCCATTTGTCTGAACAAGAAAGTAACATAGGTAAGGTCAACTCTCTTAGGATTGTTATGGTATGAATCAGTAAAACTGACATATTTTAAATTCAAAGGGTCTAGATTAAATTCAGCACAACTGTCACTGGCATGGATGGAAAATGTAAGAATTGACTGACTTCAAAATAAGCATGACAGACATGGTGAGTGCTTATATACAACTGAGAACCTAAACACAACTCACTGACCTACCCCATTTCTGAGAAAACAGAAAACAAGTACCCTTGTCTTGGTTCTAAATGTACTGCTGTGGTAAAACACTGACCAAAAACAACTTGAGGGGGAAAGAGTTTATTTCACCTTAGAGTCCACCACGAAGGGTAGTCAGGGCAAGCGCTGAAGAGGAGGCCTTAGAAGAGTGCCGCTTACTGCCTTGCTCCTCGTGGCCTGCTAGGCCACCTTCCTATACAACCCAAGACTGTCTGCCCAAAAATGTCCCCCATCCCAGTGGGCTGGACCTTCCACATAATCATTAACTAAGAATACATCCCATAGGCTTACGCACATGTTGATATGATGATGAGGTCCTTTTCTTCCCAGATTACTCTGGATTGTGTCAAGTTTGCAGAATGCTAACCAGTGCAGACTCTAACATGCAGCAGCTGCTGGAATGCTCCAGTAGCCACAGGCACAGCCCTAGGGCAAACGAGGTTCTGAGTACCCAGTAGAGGACAGTACTCCATTTGTCCCTGAATGATTCCTGTCACTAATTCAGGGTTTGGAACAGTGATTATGACCTGTGATGCCCTCCTGTTCCTACCACTCCATCCCCAATTTCCACATCGGACTGCCAATCACTGCTTACAGAGCAGACACAGGGGCAACATCTGCCGGGCTTCTTCCTGTCCACTTAGCTCTACAAGTCACAAGATAACATCGTTAGATAAGGCTCCTGCTTGGAAAGCCTTCAGAAGCCTTTCTGTCTCCCCACCAAAGCTTAAACACTCAGTCCAGAGTGATTTCCCTGGTGGTACTGACGAGCTAGGCCTGCCAGCTTTGTGATTGTTTTCTATCTTGGCTTCACTAACTTCTTATGTTTATCGGTTTATACAATGCTAAGATCAGCTCCTGTCAAAACCTGGCCATCAGCTTGTACCTGCCTGGCATCTAGCTCAGTGCTCATCCACATTCACCTTCTCATTCTTCTCCCTTCAGCTGTTTTGGTTTTTTTAATCTCATTTTGTATATTATGCATAGTACACTGTATAAGGAAGTACAGACTTTTTCCTACACTTTTTATTTTTGTTCATTTATTTTTGAGACACAATCTTCCTATGAAGCCCTGACTGTCCTGGAACTCACTATGTAGATCAGGCTGCCCTGGAACTCACTATGTAAAGCAGGGTGACCTAGAACTCACTATGTAAGTCAGGTTGGCCTCGAACTCACAGAGATTCATTTGCTCCTGTAGTGCCACTGTGCCTGGCCTTTTCTTCCATTTTTTTTCCATATCCAAGTCATGAATGGCACATTTGAAAAGTCTCACAAAGAGTAAGACACATAAAATTGTCACTCTGAGACACAGTAGTATTAAGACACCCCCTTTCCCCCCCCCCCTTTCTTCCACTGTCTTCCCCATCTCCAGAATGTCAACAGCTCAGGAATAATTCTCTTGCCTTAGTTTCCTGGGATTAGCCACTATGCTCAACTTGTGATGTGCTCCTCATAATTTCCTAGCTACTATATATATATATATATATATATATATATCCATTCATAGGAGTCCCTGAATAGTCCTTTCAATACAGCAGAGATAAAACCAGAAGAGATCCAAAATGGACAGGTAGGGGCATCCATAATTTAACCATAAACAATCTCTTCAGAGTTAGAACAAACAAACAAACACCAGAAACTGTACACTCTTCTTCCTCAGGGCACATCCAATGTGACATCTATTTCTCTAGAATTAGCCTGCGTCTATTCTGCCTTTCTAGATTCCCATTTCAGTTCTAGGAGTGACAAATGTCGTATCTTGAAAACAAAACAATATAGAAGAAGAAAGGGGGGGAGGGAGAAGTGAGGAGGAGGAGGAGGAAGAAAAAGAAGGAAAGATTAAATTTGGGGTGTTCCTTCTGAAGATGGAGACACGCTGGGTTACATTTCCCAAGGGTCCACAGAATACTCCGAAGTTAATTTAGCAAGTGTGCAATGCATGTTTACAATGGGTGTAATGTTAACATCAGCTGCTCAACCACATACCTGCATCCTTACCACTGGGCAACCCTATCCATGCTGTTCACTCCAGTGCCCAGAATGAACTTACCAGAGTCTGATGGAGTAGTTGGAATGACTAACAACCCCTAGGGACCATGAAAATGAAGCAGTCTTCTGGAGGATAGCCAGACACACAGTGGATGTTCTAGTCTATGAAGTGCAGAGACAGACCCTGGACAGCTTATAATTATGCACATTGTGAGTCATCTGTCTTTAAAATCCCATGAAAGTGATGTTTTATAAACAAATTTTATTACATTAAAAATGCTCTATGTTCGGTAAGCACAAGAGGTAGAGCGTTCTCTTTTGTCTCTTTAAGAGATAGGATGGAGCTCCTTATGTTGACCAGGCTGGCCACAAACATCTGGGCTCAAGCAAATCTGCCTCAGCATCTAAATAGCTCTGACTAAGGTCATGTGCCACTGAGTTGAAACAAAAAGCATCCACTCGTTTTTCTTCTGTGGTTCTGACTGGTGCTTGAACCCAGGGCCTCACAAGGAAGCACCCATCACAGGGAGGCACGCATCATGTGGAAGCTCTCACTACACAGAACTGCTCACATACTCCACTGCTGAACTTATTCAGAAGTGAACCCCCTGCTCCTTTATTCTGAGAGCAAGAAACTCTAGCCAAATTAGCATCATTTTCTTTCAAGCCAAATATGACAGAATGAGATGTTTCAAAACCATGTCTCCAAAGTGAAATCAATGCTGAGAACTGACTCCAAATGAGCAAACAAATCAGTAATGTCCTGGTATTTATAAATGCTTATAATACTCAAGATTGGCTAGTATCAATCTGAAGCATTAATAGTATATTTCTGAAGCATTAATAGTCACCACAGGAACCCAAAGCAAAAACTCTTAGGAACTGCTCATAACTACGGTAATATATTTAAGTAGATAGAGAGCTGCTCTGTCAATGTGTCTTCTTTCTGTTACTTCTGATAAGAATACTGGAGCTGGGCAGTGGTGGCGCACGCCTTTAATCCCAGCACTTGGGAGGCAGAGGCAGGTGGATTTCTGAGTTCAAGGCCAGCCTGGTCTACAGAGTGAGTTCCAGGACAGCCAGGGCTACACAGAGAAACCCTGTCTCGGGAAAAAAAAAAAAAAAGAATACTGGAGCTAAGCCTGTGAGGTTTCTGTCACCTTGTCCTTCCTTCAGCCGTGATCCACCTCCCAGGTGACTCAAGCTTTCCTCCAAGTGGCATGCTCTATGCTCACACAAGCATTCCATCCCTATGCCTAGACTGCCCCCTTACCCTTTCTATTCTTTATGCCTTCCCTAGCTACATCTGGATCTGGTCTACAGTCTTCCTCGAATGAAGGCTTCATTCACTAGCTGCTTACAGCCCTGGACAAGCTCTATCTCAGAAGCACTGTGCTCAGGGGACTACCCACCCAGCCCCCCACGGATGTTCCACTGTGAGCGACTCTTGCATCTGATAGGACTGATAGGACTCTTGCATCTGCGAATGACTGACTGCTGAATGAAGGAATAAGAGTTCCGTCATCGTGGACTGAGTATAGATGAGTACCTGGCCTTGCTTCTAGTCACATTTCCTTTAAAGTCAGTACTTATTACTCCATGGTGGTACTCTGAATTACTTCACTTCCTCCTTCAGGAAGATCCCTCAGACATCCATCCTTCCTGTTTTCCTTCTGGCCAGTCCCCCGGGAGCTGAAACTTTCCTTCCCAAAGCTAGTCCTCCTACTTCTTCTGCTGAAACCTTGGTCTCCAGTTTCCCTTAGACCTGCACTTGTTGTCTCTTCTTAGTCTCAGCTTCTTCAGTGTAGTAAAATTTCTTCAGATTTCTCTTAACATTGACCCAAAGGCTTTGTGCCCACTTTTGCTCACCTCCTGGTACCCCTTGCCTGTGTCAACCATCTTTCATAACCGGCTTTACCTCTTCTTTCTGATACTGTGCCAGTACCTTCTCCTCATCTAATGGTGTCCTTTTGACACCATGCCCTCAGCTTCACAGTACAGCTTTTTACCACATTTTTGCCACTGATGGCCAACCACCAAATTACATGAATTGGTCACTGTAATAGCTAACCTTGGTTTCAACCTGACATACTTGGGGAAAATAGTACTTTAATCAACAATTACCTACATAAGATTGGCCTGTGGGTATGTCCATAGGGGCATTTTCTTCATTGCTTTTGATGTCGGAGGGCCCAGCCCACAGTGGGTGTTATAATCTCTAGACAGGGAGGACTACCAACATAAAAAAAGGCATGGTTCCTGCCCTGACATTCCTTAACGATGGATTGTGAACTGGAAGTATAAATGAACTAAACTCTTTCTTTCCAAGAGCTGCCACTTAAATAGCAACAGAAGCAAACTAGAATAGCCATTCATTCTTCCTAAAAGTCTCTTAGTGCAAAACCCTCCTCTATTGCTTCTCATTTGTCCAGAAGGCTTATATGTATGTCATCAAAAATGCATTTACTACAAATTCCTAAGACCAAAGCATTAAAGACCACCCCGAGTAACTATATTTAAATCCTCTGAAATACAGTCAAAATAGCCCTTTACACTTTAGTGTGTTGCAAGTCTCGTTGACAACATTTAACTGACACCAGGATAAAAACATATGCTCCACTATCACAAAGACATTTTATTCACTTAAAAAACTTATATGACCAGGTCTTTCTGACATGATTAGGAGAAAAACATCTAACAAGCATTATCTCTCATTAGTTTGACTTCCAGAGCTAGCCAATAATTCAATCTGGGAATGTCACTTTTCTGAACACAATGCAGGTGCACACAAGATGAGGGCATCCATTTCTGCGCCAAGTATTACTAAAACAGAACACCTAACACGTGGGAGCAGGTCTACTTTTGCCACGTCCTTTGTTACATTTCAGACATAAGCGTTGAGGGACTAGCTACCTCTGTATTTACCAGCTCACTGGAAGGAGGAACCTTTCTTTGCCTGCTTTATGACTGGGTTTTTGCCTTCGATCTCATGGGTTATATTCATCTGCAATCATCTATATTACTTCACACGTCTGTCTTCTCTGTTCTCTTTACTGAGCTCTACCTAAATCTCAGATCAACTAGGAATGGTGGTTACACTGCTGTCATCACACAAATTCTGGAACTCAGTCAGTCCAGTCCTGAGCCAATGCTCATGAGTTACCAATCAATTCATATTGATTTTTAAAGTATTTTATTAGCATATACTAACTATACATAATAGTCTGTTCCATGTATTTTCATACATATATGCGATATACTCTGAGCATATTAACCCTTATTATCCCGTCACCGCTCACGGAGCCCTTTCTTCTGCTCAAGTATCCTGGTTTGGCTTTCATTCCTTCTTTTGTCTTTAATGACATTAACTAGTTACTTACAGGAATGTGGGCAACTTACCAGAGGTACACACTGAAGAAAATGCTCTCCTTGACCCCCACTCTGCAACCACTAACTGCCTACAGCTCCTCATTAAGAGGCAGAACATCACCCCTCCCCTCTCCAGGAAAGAATGCTGACAGGCCTGATCTTGTGCAGGCCTTGTACAGGGAATCCCAGCTGCTGAGTTCCAGAGTACAAAGCGTTCTACAGCATTCTACAGCACTCCACCCCATTCTCCCACTCCTAAGTTTTCCTCCATTCCTCTTCCAAGATGTCCCCTGAGCCTTGCAGGGTGTTTGGACTTTTGAGTATAGACAGTGTGACTCATCTTTCAGTGATTGTGCGGCTAACAGGGCAACATGAACAATTTGAGATGTCTTGCCTTTGAAAACAGATGGTGCCTGTTTGTGAGACTTGACATTTGTTCTGGGAGTGTCTCCCTAGGATTTTCAGGGCCCATGTTGCTGGAGGTTGTGGGTATTTCCGTGTTCTGAAATCCACCGTTCTCTGGGACATCTCTTAGCCTGTTTTCACTTCCTGCCCCACTCAGCCTTCACTCTACATTCAGCACACACCGAGAAAGGAATTTATTACTGATAAAAAGATTGTGCCCTCATTTACACCCAGAGGCCACCAGTGGCAGCCATGGCTCAAGAGGACCTGCAGAAAGCTGACTGGTACTCAGAACACTTTCTTTAACATGTGCTTAATCTAGTCTGTTAGTATTTCCGAGCAACAAGGGTGTAGCTCAGTGATAGAGAACTTATCTAGCGAACACAGTTCTCAATTCCATCCCTGGTAACAAAAACAACATTTCTGGTGGCCAGGGAGATGGCTTAAGCACATAAACATAAAGTTGACAGTAAGATTCCCAGCACATAAAAGCCGGGTGGGCACAGCAACCTGTCTGTAATTACAGGGTTGTGGAGGTAGGATCTGACATAGAGGATGGCCAGAGCAAGGAGGCTACCAAAACTAGCTGGGTCTCCAAGACGGAAAGGCCTCCCTAGGTAGAGGGTGGTGACATAAGCACCAGTATGGGCATGCTTAGCACTACTGCGCTATACACTGCAAGACAGTTAACGTGGTAAACTGTATAAGAATAAGACAAACTGTGAGATAAAAGCTAAGGCCATCACAGATCTGAAGGAGCAGAGCACCTGTGTCAGTGTGAAGTGTCCCTCCCCCATGGCTCCCAGCTGGCGGGCTGTCAAGGAGGCTGTGGAAGTTTCTAGGCATGGAAACTCACTGGAAGAAGGAGGAGGAGGCTGGAGGAGGGCCTTGAGTCTTACAGCCCAGCCCTCCTTCCTGTCATCTCTCTGCTCCTAACTGCTGACACAATGTGACCAGCCACCTCACACTCCCATGGCCATGTGTTTCACACCATGGTGGACTGGTTCCTTCTTAAATCCTGAGCCAAAATAAACCCTTCCGTCTTTAAGTTGCTATCGTCAGGCATTTCATAACAGCAAGAAAAGTAACTGAGACACACCGAGCCCTAGCAAATTCCCCCAACTGCAAGTGGAGAGGAGGTCCCCGTATCAAGTAAAGGAGGTTGGTAACTGTGAGGGAAGGCAATGAATGGCGAAGGAGAAGAGTGGTAGTGGGGTACAGAGGAGCAAACCTGGGTTCTAATGTGGGCTGTAACCCATACAAGGCTCTCTTAGCTCTGTGTCCCCTTTTCCCCCTCAGTTAAAGGATGGAGGAGGGTTTCTGCCTTGTAGAATTATGAGGAGCCCATGCTAGCACACGCTGGACACTCCTCTCTCAAGAGTCTAACAGGATGCCTTTCCACAGAGGGAAATGACCCTGGCCCCACCACAGGAAGCCAGGACAGTCATCATAGCAGTTCACTGCTGGTGAAGAGAGAACAGATGCTTCTGAGACTTCAAGAATGACCCTGTGAAACTTTACAAGCAATTGTTAATGATTCCAATTAAAGCCTTGATTCGTGGTCAATGGTGGCCAGCTTGCGAGTCTGAGTCCTTTAAGAGATGCTAATTACTGCAGTGGGCATTTGTACTGCTAATTATCATTCTTGCCAGGTCTGGGAGCACCCCTGCTTTCCCAAAGGAGGCAGGTTACTACTTTACTAATTGCTGCACCTCCTCAATTATTTCATGCAATCGGCAGCTGGGCAGGTGCCCCGTAATGCCAATTCTCAGGAGGTGAAATAAGAATTTGAGGCTTGCCTAGGGTACCCAGAGAGACCAGGTCGTAAAAAAATCAAACAAAGATGGGGGGAGGGGGGAGAAGGAGAAAACAGACAGCTAATAGTGTATCCCAGTGAAGGGACACAGTGTGTAAGCGTGAATCTGTCTTAACAGTATTTCTATAACTGTATGCTTCTAAAAACTGAAGACATTTATGTTTCAGCAGGTAGTCTCCTGTAATTGGGCAAACTCTACTCAGTATGAAACCTTCTCTATTACTGAGGCAGAACAGAATTCCACTGTAATGTTGAAAAGGCACAGTGTGTTACACAGGTGTCACTAATGGAGGACTGTGTGTTGATCAAGACATAGATTTAAGCTGGCAAATAAAAAAATATGTCTGAGCCAAATGCATAGTTTCTGTTTATGTCTAATGTCTTGGGGTTTCCACTGCTGTGAAGAGACACCATGACCAAGAACTCATTACATAGGACAACATTTAATTGGGACTGGATTACTACAGGTTATGAGGTTCAGTCCATTATCATCATGGCAAGAAGCATAGCAGTGTCCAGGTAGACATGGCGCTGGAGGAGCTGAGAGTTCTACATCTTCATCAAAAGGAAGTCAGGAGAAGACTGACTCCCACACGGCTAGGAGGAGGAGGGTCTCAAAGCCCACCCCCACAGTGACACCCTTCCTCCAACAAGGCCACACCTCCTAATAGTGCCACTCCCTGGGCCAAGCATATTCAAACCACCATATCTAAGTTACCCTGGAATAGTCTCACAGTGCCTCTTCTAATCCCAGAACCTGAGGATCGGGACCCAGAGCCACAGCAGCAGAGGTGGGCAGACTGACAAGAGCCTCACGTTTTGCAATGTCAGTTTTGAGTCATCTCACAATCAGTAGAGGTTACAAAAATGTCATCTTCAATGAAATGAGTGATGCTAAGTTTAATGTCTGCAGATCAAGGATTCTAACCTGTGAGGCGGAGCGGAGAAACGAGGTGTAAGTAGCCAGCCTCTGACCTGATAAATAATCATCACACCAGCCAATCTTATTGCTTACATTTCAGAAATGAAAACATTCCAATCCCAAGTGCACATGTTTTTAAAGTGTAAAAATGCAAGTGTGCATACTTTAGGGTCCAGATGTGGGGTGTGCTGTCTCTGGGCCTCTGGCTGGTCTCACAATCACTCACAGCTGCTCAGCTGGAGTGTGCTCCAGCCTCCTACAGTGCTTCTCTGCTGCTCTCTGCAAGGCCCCTCTTTTCATGTGGGGCTCAGGAATGTTTTTTCAGGCCTTCAGGCCTTTGGAAACAAGGTGCATCTTAAGCCTGTGTCCTGTAAGTGATCTTAGTCACTTGTGTTACACAGCGGCACACTGAGACACCCCAGCTGACATTAAAGCAAGTGTCCTGGGGCTTCTGGCAAAACCTTGGGGCAGTGTCCACAATCATATTACCAAGTCAGCAGAGTTCTCAAGTGGGGGCGGCCAGCACAGAGTGGCCATGACAAAGCACCTTCACTGCCCTCAGATAGTGGTGTTTGTTAAGACTGAGCTCAGGTCTTAACAATACAAATGCAGACTCCCCTCACTGTCCCAGCCCTCAGAAACAAACACTCAACCAAAAGGCACAAGTCAATTATCTTCAGGTCCTCTTGAGCCAAGTAATAAATTCCTTTCTCACGTGTGCTGAATGTCAGAGTAAAGACATAGGAAGTAGGACTAGGCTGAGGAATGTGCCAGGGTTCAGCGAGTTTCACAGCACCAAGCTACTCCCAAAGAAACTAGCAAACCTGGACTCTTAAATCCCTGGAGGATACTCCCAGGGCAAGTGTCAAGTCTCGTGAGCAGGCATCATCTGTTCCTAAAAGTGAGTATCTCCAACTCTTCTACCCTTACCCTGTGCAGCTAGCAGCAATACCACTGAAAGATGGCTGGCTGGTTCTAACTGGATGAACCCAGGAACACTAGGCTCAGGTCTGGACTGGCTGGGGCTTCAGAATTTGTGCAACACCCCAGGAAATGCTTTGGCAATAGGGTGTGCATCCAGGCCCTCAGAGCAGGCAGGCGGCTATCATTCTCCCAGTTTGCCAAACAGACCTTAATCCTCCATTAGATTTTATATAAGTGCAACCAAGTCATAAGCATACTCATGCATCTTAATTGTTATGTCACCCTCATCTGCTTTTGTGATGCTCTTGAGACTTTGCGTTCAACACATACTAGATGTGACAGTTACAGTGTCTACCGCAGCAGTGTGGGGAAGGATGTTTAGAAACCGTTAAGGGCTGACAGAAATAAAGGCGGCATGACTGCCACATACCACTAGATGGCGCTTCTCCTCAATCACAGCTACAAGCTACTGCTTTCTGAAGCATCCACCCACTGTACTTCCCGTTTGGAATACTACTAAGCCCTTCCTAGGTGGCCCCACCCCACTGTTACTGTTATGTACAAGGCTCTTTTCCTCAGAGGAGCATCTGCTTTAAGATACCAGGTCATCCATACAACCTAGAAGCCAGTCCATTTTTAAAGACAGAACTGGGCAACTCGTTGGCATGGAAACAATACAGTGTCTTTTCAAAGCTATCCTTAGGAGAGAGAGGGAGGTTAGGGGTTACACCATCTGCTCTTTTAGAATATGGTTCAATTCTCAGCACACATATGGTGGCTCACAACTCTCTGTTGTGAGACAGACACACACACACACACACACAAGCACACTCACAACCTGACACCTTCTTCTGGCCTCATAGGCCCTGCATATGCTTGGTACACAGACATACATGCAAGCAAAATATCCATCCATATAAAACAAAATAAATAAAAATTCTAAGTTTTTGTTTTGTTTTTTATAGCTGAGAGGAAATGGGGTCACTGATCTGCTAGTCTATGCTCTCAGTTTTATAATAAACAACAGAAGATTGACAGCACAGAGAAAGAATATGCAGAAGATTGACAGCACAGAGAAGGACCATACAGAAGACTGACAGCACAGAGAAGGACCATACAGAAGGATGACAGCACAGAGAAGGAACATGCAGATGACTGACAGCACAGAGAAGGATCATACAGATGATTGACAGCACAGAGAAGGAACGTGCAGAAAATTGATAGCACAGAGAAGGATCACACAGAAGATTGACAGCACAGAGAAGGAACATGCAGAAGACTCACGGCACAGAGAAGGAACATGCAGCAGACTCACAGCACAGAGAAGGAACATGCAGAAGCCTACCATGTGATGTTGAAGCCACTCAATAAGCATTTCTGCTGTTGAGTCTGGGATCTGGCATCTCAAGCCTTCCTTCTCATCCGTTTCCATCATCTCCAACAATCCACGCAGGTCTTCCACAAGGTGCAGAGCTCGCAAGCTTCCCATAAATGGGGAGGTGGGAGATTGACAATCAAAAATCCCATTGGAATACTCCAAGGCTTTAGAACCTGGTTTCCAAAAAAAATCAGAGAGCAATAGGACTTATGTTAGGTAAAATATCACTCCTGAAAAAGACAAATCAGCCCAGCCACCAGCAATGATCACAAAGAACAGGGAAAAGACAGACAAAATAATCCAATAATATAGATCTGTATCGCTAAATCTTATATGGTTGAAAATTAAAAGTGTCATTGACAGTAAATAGACTAGTTTGATGCCTAACAAAAAGGCCAGCTGTGGAGAGCAGATGGAAAAGGAGCATGGTAGGCTCAAAAGTGACCAGAACAAGTGGGTGGAGCCAGACTGATCAGGTGGAGCCATGCCGCCCAGAAAACTCGAAATTTTAGAGAGCATGAAGTCTTTGAATTCCCTGAAAATGAGTACTACTTTGGTGGTAGT
>JADRCH010000118.1:1380297-1412831 GCA_019843965.1 Rhynchomys soricoides | reverse complement strand
GGGGTGTTACAGAAGCCTGCTGAGGGTCAGGAGGGTGCAGACAGACTTTTTTCTGTATCAGCTTCATCTAATCATGGTTCCCTTCATTTTCTATTGTTTAAGTTCTGTGTTATCAGTTTGCCAAAAGGTCTATATAAGGAAAATGTTCACTAATATACAGACAGCCATCTCCTGCTATCCATGGGGGATTAGCTTTAGCACAATGCCTGGATACTAACTTCCATGGGTGTTCAAGTTCCTCATATAAAACTACACAGTATTTGCATAGACTACTTTCAAGTACCTCAAGATTAGTTAGCAGTATTATTTAGTCCAATAAGAGTGCTTTGTAACTAGCTGATACACTGCACTGTGTGAGGGACAAATGATTGACAGGAGCCATCTAGAAAAGGCTAAGGCAAGCAGGTGAGTTTCCCGGAGATGGCCCACCATTTTGTATGACTGTGATGGGTACACTCTGGACAGGCACGGTCCCAGAGACTTCATCCCTATTGTAGATAGCCCTGGGGCTTTTTGTATTCTAATTCTGCCCTCATGGGAGGGGCTTCAGAGGAGGAGTGAGTTACACCTGTGACTTCTTGTGAACCAATCCCCTAATGAAAAAAAGAGCCAATCACTGGGAGTGTAAGGAGGGACTTCCAGGTTGGAGGAAGAGAAGAAAGGAGCAGGAGAGAGGGAGAGTCTTTTGGAATGGGAACAGCAGATGGGTAAGATGTAGCTAGTAGAGTTCCTAGTATCATGGCAGATCCGAAAGGATTTGACACCATAGGAATCAGACTTTGATGAGGTTTACAAGATTAGGTTTTAGTTGATGCGCCCGGAGATTGAGTTATCATTGTTTCTGAACTAAGTTTGTGTTGTGTTTTCCTTCACACTGAGGCTCATCTGGGTTCCAGAGAGAAAGGTAGGCAAAATGTGGCAAAGTGTGGGTTTGCCTGATGTGCACCACAGAGGCCAAGGGGGCATTGAAGCATGGGGTTGGCGTGGTAGCGACCTGCCAGTGGGAACCTAACGAGCTGGGTGGAGAGATAGTGGAGCTCTGAGTCAGAGCTCCAGGAGATGAAAGCAGGTTGGCCATTGCCTGCCAGTACATGTCTGGCCAGCCTGCCGGGGATGAGAGAACCAGGACGTAGTGTGGTAACGTGCTGTGCTATACATTCCTTCTTTTTTAATACTTCCCGCCACACATCCCAGGATTGTTTTTTGCTGCTGATATGCCTTTCCTGCCACTATTACATAGCCTAATGATTCCTGAACATCAGCCCATCCTATTGAGCGGTTTTCCTGCAGATCAACATAAAGATGAGTTTTCATGAATTAATGCTTATAGATGAATGGTTTAGATGAATTAATGACTTCACAGAATTCCTGATTTGACTTACATATTTTTAATAAGAAAGTTTAAGAAGATAGTTTTAGTTGTTTTGCCAGAAAAATGTAATAAACTTAGATTCAAGAATAGAATGTGCCACCTCCTCATAAAATAATAAGTAAAGGCTGTATAATAAGGAATACAATTAACTTTCATAATTACACTGAGAAGAGAAATAGGCTTGGGACAGGTTTGTGAGGAAGGAAAATCATTCATTCTAGTTCAGGTCCAAGGATGAAGCCACAGGTGTGCTCCATGATAAAGCAAGGCCATGTGTAACTGCTGCTTTGAACTTATAATGAACTTAGAGAATGATGCACTGCTTTGACCTTACTATCAGCATCCTTCTGTGACTCCCCTTTGTGTAACATTTTATCTATGAGGTGATTTTATAAAGAACTTATGTCTAAGAAGATATAAAAGGCTGAGAGAAGGAATGAAGTGTGGCATTTGAGGCTCAGCCCCAACCACCAAATGTGTATATGTATATATGCATGTACATACATACATGTGTAGATACCTGTGTATGTATGTAAGTATGCATGAACAGTTGTGGATTTCTTGAGACAGGTAGTCTGGCCTAACCTGTGTGTGTGTGCAAGACTTTTTCTCTATCCTTTTCTTTTCTCTCTGGCTCATGAAGAGTTAAACTCTAAACTCCAAACCTCCTGCCGGGCAGGGGCCCTTGAGCCAAAGAGAAACTGCACAATCCCCTGCTGCTGTCAGAAGAGTCAAATTACCAGAAGCCAGCAGCTTTTGGCCACAGAATAACAAAGAGTTAAAGACACTCCATACCCCATCCCTGCCTTCCTTGTGTACAGGGTACCATAAGCTCCCCAAAGCCCCACCCCTGGGAAAATAAGAAAACATGCCTACACATAAGGTATAAATGTGTCTCCTCCAAACACTTCTGGTCTGCAGTTAGTTGACTGTAACACACACACACACACACACACACACCTTGTATTTGTAATATACCAGTAAGTAAGTGCCATGTATTAAGTGGCTGTAGCAGTCCCCAGTTGTGTACATAAATCATCCATAAGCCTTGGATTTTGTTTTTGTTTCACTGCCAGGGCTCAAACCCAGGGCTATGTGTGCCAGGCAAGCACTCTATGACTGAGCTACAGTCTCAGCCCATTAGTCATAATTTTAACCATGACAACCACACAAAAAATGAGTTAGTCTCTCCATTTTATAAATGAGGATGGTGTTTGATATTTTCATAGAAAACAAAACAAAAAAAGCAAATACAGCAGTCTTTAAACAAAGGTCTGTGTGGCATTCACTGCATGTGATATTTCTGTTTCTCTGACTCCACTTCAATGGGAAACGTACTCTGAAGTGGCATTACCATCTACCTATGGTCTTACTGGTTGGTTGGTTGGTTGGTTGGTTGGTTTACTGAATCAGAGTCTCACTATATAGCCCTCCCTGATCTGGAACTTGATCTGTAGACCAGCCTAGCCTCTAACTCACAGAGATCCTCCTACTTTTGCCTCCTGAGTGCTGGGATTAAATATGTGTATATGGTTTCACTGGCCAAAAGATGAAGTAAAACTGCACTTACCGTAGCAATGTTCAGCAACAGAATATTGATATGTGTGGTTTTCAAATTTTTTAATGCATTTTCAGTGTCAGCACCCACATAGATTTTCCTAGCAGGCCTAGATAAGGCTGGTGACATGCTGCAGAACTACAGTGTGTGGTAAACATCTGAGAAGTAAGGGGCATGCTGCTCAAGAGAAACCTTTGCCCTCTGTTTCCAAGCAGCCAGACCTCATGCACCACTGTTTCATAAATACATTTATAGATCTGCTATCAGCTTCAGGGGTCATCAGCTTCAGGGATCAGTTCTCTACTACCCACTTCTTCCTAATAAAAGTCCATAAAATTCTGAAATACTACTTTTTGTTTTCTTTTATTATTAACTTATAATAAGATCATGTTATTTATTTGATATGCAAAATACTTCAAAATTCTGACATACCATATTTTGATTTATAAATTTATCTAAGAAGTCTCTAAATTTTTACTCACTTTCAAAAGGTATAAAATTTCACTGTTGTTTTATGTGAAAATAATATAGCACAAAAATACCCACATACATGCATATAGCCAAGGCAAAACCAAGCTAAGTTATGAACCAATGGGTTTCAAGAATTTACTCATATAGCCAAGTATGGTGGTACATGCCTTTAATCCCAGCACTCCAGAAGCAGAGGCAGGTGATCTCTGAGATCAAGGTCAACCTGGTCTACAGAGTGAGTTCCAGGACAACCAGGGCTACACAGAGAAACCCTGTCTAAAAAAAGCAGAAACAAAAACAAAACAAAACAAAAAAAATCCAAAACCAAACAAACAAAAGTTCCCAGTTCACTAACCCAATCCTTTCTTTAATATAATAAAGTATGGCAGCACTAAGTATCTACACAAGTTTATATGTGCTTGCTCTCAATCTCTGTATCACATGGCACCTCCACATAACCCAAGGGAGGACAGTAAGGCCTGAGTAATGAATATGTCTATAACATGGTGAAGAAGGTGGGGATTGAGTCAGGGAAGACTCACAAGGTACAGGATCAGAGTTTGGAGGAGTTTGCAAAGTAAACAAGTGGAGGGAGTGATGACAGATTCAGAGCCAAAGATGGCTGAAGTGGTTACATACAGGTGTCTAGGGCTCATAGGATCCTTTCAAAGCATAAACTCCTACAATTCAATGAAAAAGCTGAAGGGATAAAGACATGAGTAGACACTTGAAAGAATTTGTCTTTTTTTTTAAATCAACGTAAATATGAAGAGGTGCTTAATGTCATTAATAATCAAGAAATGCAAAATAGTGTGAAATTAGTTTAGACCCAGTTAATTGGCAAATAAATGTTTTGAGACTGCTAAGCACTGCGAAGACTGTGACTCACACAGTCCCTCGCATGGTGCTGGGGCTGTTCGTGGACTCATCACATTGAGAAACACTTTGGCACTGTCACTTTAAATGGCCACATACATTTTCTATACAGTGGTATTTCCTTCAAAACATGTAACCAACAGCGATGCACAAATGTTCACGAGGAGTCTTTACAGAAACAATACTATGGAAACAGCCCAGCCTTCCTCAACATGAGGCAGGTAAACTTGTACCTGTGTATAGGATGGGGTGATGGTGGTGGTGAAGGGTTTAATAGCCACGTAGTCTGTACAGGAGACAAGTAAATACAAGGGCTCCACAAAACTTCTACAGTTTCCCGAAGTCTAAGCCAATTAAACAGATTTACTTACTTGGGTGTGTGTATGTTAACTAATATGTGTATTATAAATTTGTATCTAATATACATACACATATATACTAGAAATAAATACACAATCAATTCATGCAAAGAGGAAAAGGGGACTAGGATTACTGAGAAGTTCTCAAGCTAAAAACTTATTAAATATTAAAATGATTATTACTAAAAATAACCACTGAGAATTCCAGTTCTAGTCACTGTCAGGATGATTACATGGAGAAAAGTAGCCGCTGAATGGAATGTAAAAACAGCTTTAAAGAAAGAGAAGAGAGACTAACAGCAGGAGGGGCTAGAGGTGGTGACTCAGCCCTGGAGGAAAGGCCACTCCTACCATAGGTAAGATTCCTAAGCTCCCCTGGGTGTGCCCAGCCCTACTCTCTACTCAAATGCACTATGCACTCTGAGAATCTGGGAATGTGACTGAGTGGGGAACGTGGGTGGGGGAGAGGGACAGAGAGACAGACAGGCTGGCAGGCAGAGACAGGCTGGCCCCAAGCTGGTCCTCCTGTCTTGGCCTCCTGAGTACCTGTGACTATAGATGCAAGCCTGTTAGTATACTTTACAGTGGTAAGAGTCTGCCCAGCAGTCATAACAAGATAGAGTAGAGATGTTTTTGCAACTTAATATCACAAACTGGCAGAATTAAGAAAGAACTACACAAATTTAGCCTGGTTATATTTAATGTGATTATTGATAGAATTGGATATAAATATTACACCAATATTTATTCATCCCATAACTCATTTGCTCCTCCTTTCTGTTCAATTGGCAGACAAAGGTAGACAGACCCCAACACAGAAGGTTTGAGCAATTCCATGAGTTACTTGAACTAATCCAAGTTATAGAACAAAACGCCCAAGTGCAGAACATACATTCTTCTCAAGTCTGCAAGCTACACTCACCAGCGAAGGCACAGATGTATCACTATAATATACTTACCCATTACCCAAAACTTCAGGTCTATAAAGTAGGACTCATTTGGGATTTGAGTCAGGGATTTCTTGCACCCTAAACAAGAATCAAACGCCTAAACAAAGAAGCCACTGTAAAATCACAGGTACAAATCCACAAAATACGCCTCAGTAAATTTCAAATGGGTTTTTAAAGACTGCTGAAGAGATGAGAAAGGACAAATAGACGCTATAAAGCACATTTATTAAAAAGCTGCCTTGCCCAGGGGTGAGCTATTTAAGACACAGCCCAGTTTAGACAGCATGTGTTGATAAAGCTATGTTAATTTTCATAGCTCAGCTGAAGAGTTTTTTTAAAAATGGAAAGACTAAATAAAAATATTTTAGAAAAAGCCGGGCAGTGGTGGTGCACACCTTTAATCCCAGCACTACGGAGGCAGAGACAGGCGGATTTCTGAGTTTGAGGCCAGCCTGGTCTACAGAGTGAGTTCCAGAACAGCCAGGGCTATACAGAGAAATCCTCTTTCAAAAAAATTTAGAAAAACATATTCTCTGAAAAATATCTTATGTCCTCAATAAGATAAGATGGGGATGACGGTGAAATACATATGAACAAAGCCAGCACGCTGTAGTTACTGAGGAGAGGTAATAGGTGTGTCCTAAAACTCTACTGCACGTTTGTGTGCTGGAGATTTCTCTAACAACTATTTCAGTTTTACCCAGACCTTTAAACTACAGGATTTTCAAACACCTCCAGACATGACATTGTATCTTAAACAGAATGTTTTTCTGTCCTAACCACAGCACACTAAGGGCTCCCTAAATATTTACAAACCAAATAGTGAAATGCTTGCTGTACTAGCCACCCACATAAGCACAAACACGGACAAGCACACTCTGAAGATAGAGCAGCCTCCTGCAGACGGAGAGCTGCCCTGAGTGTGAAAGGGGCACTGACAATGGCACGGTCGCATGCACTGCATGGGGCATTAGTGTGCACTGCTCACTCATGACTAAAATGGCAGGCCACAAAGGGCGACGGGGCAAAGCCTGCAAAGAAGCATTTGGAAGACAGAAGCAGAGGGGAAACAGGCCAATGGGAAATAAAGTGAGGCCACTGGTGCTCTGCCACTAATATTTAGGAATGACAGGCAGCATGGGAGTAATGGAAAGACACGCACAATAAGCCACGTTCCTTTTCTTCCTGAGTAGAAAGATGCTGCTGTTACTGAAGACAGATGTGGGTTATGTGGGCAAATGGTGGGCCTGCAAAAAGAATGCTCCACTTCTCCTGACCTAGTCTAGTCTAGCCAATGCATGTGCTCACTGAGGGAACAAGAATGTGTCAAACTGCTATCCCTTGACTAGGGCCACCAACCTTGATTTCTGACTCAAACTCTGAAGTATCTATGGGGCACCACCCCTACCTCTCACCCCTGTACAACCTGTCCTCTGAACACATCCTGCCCTTTCACTTCGTCTCTGTGCTGTCCCCTGGCTGTCCCCTGCCTGCCCTGGGACACATATAGCAGTCGTTTGGTATCTGTGGGTACTGACTCTAGGACTCCACATACCAAACGCACAGCAGCCTGAGTCCCCAGTATAAAATGAAGTGGTATTTGTATATAACCTATGTGATTCTGCCATATGCTTAAAACCATTTCTAGATTACTTACAATACAGGACAGTCTGAAAGTTTGTACCCTATTCCACACAAAGCTGAATTTTATGGAACTGATTAACTGCCTAGTGAAAAGTAAGCCTAAGTCTCACCAGGTGAGACACCACCCGAGGTCCTAACCCTGAAGGAAACTATGTCCATGGCAGGGTACCCAGGAATCCAGTGATGAATCTCCCCACAAGCCTGCCCACTAACCAACATAGCACACACACAAACCATAACTATTCACAGTGACCTTGGGAAAGGGTAAGTCTAAAGGTGGGCTTGCTCACCAGGCCCAGTGTCTGCCACAGTGAGCTTCTCATAGACTCTGACATCACCTTCAATAGTCTGTACACCAGGTTTACTGTGGTGATCCCTAGAGAGAACAAATACTGTGCGTCAGCACACAGCTACTCATGAGTCGCCATCAAACACCCAGGAGTAATATACATGAGACGATGGTACGCGGCTAGACTTGCTTGGCTCTTCTGTGTCTTAAATCGTTCACCTAGATTTTGTTTTTATTTCAGTAAAGGTTCTGGCAAGAGGGAACCATCTGGGGAGGGGAAGAGGCAGGGAAGAAGAGAATGAGCATTCTGAGATGCTCTGATGGGAACTTCAAAGTTTGCCTCTCTTATAGGTGTGTGCTGAACAGCCTCGGCAGTTAGCCGTGTGCACCCATGCCTTGGTCCACCTGGATGACTTGGGACATTTCCTCCCACACACACTTCTCCCTGCGTCCCGTGGGCAGGGATCAGGTCCCTGGGAGCTTTTACTGCACTGGGCACCTACTTTCCAATCAAGTCCGCCTTAGAGAACAGGTTCCAAACACAGATCCCCCTCTAGCTAACAACATGGTTTTAAGTGGTGCCCCAAAGCTTGGGTATTCAAAGTCACCAGAGAATACATTCTACCTGATGTGGCATTCTCCTGAGCTTTAAAAAAACAAAACAACAACAACAACAACAAAAAACCCCAAGGATAAGAATTGACACACTCAGATTTTAATTTCTGCTGTTACCAAATATCTACCCTTGGGCTCAGCCTTTGTTTAAGAGTAGTGATGAGAATACTGAGTCCTCTGTGGAATGATCGCTCCACTTTCCAGAACTCACTGTGGCCTGCAGTTGATGCTGAGGGAATCTTTACTGATCTTCAGCTCTCTCCCTGCAACATCCAGTATCTCTAACAATCCCCAGTGAAACCCCCCCCCCAGCCTATAACTGCCCATGCTTCATCTTATGAGATGACTTCCATACCCCACCCCCGTGGGGAGATGACCACCATCCACCTGGAGGAGTCTTGACTGTCTAATGTTCCTGTGTGTGCTGATTTACTGCCCTGTTCTCTCATTTCTGTGTGATCGTGAAGCTGAGCTGTGAAAAGCTAAAGGAGGAAGCACAGACACAACTAGACTTGTTTGTTTTATATCTGCTTTTTTGAGACAGAGTCTTCTTGTTGATGCCAAAAGAAAAAAATCAAACAAACAAACAAACAAAAAGCCAGCTCTCACCTCAAAGGAAGCAGAGGAGAATCTATTCTGAGCCAAATCTGAGTGGTGGAGACTTGGAAACATGAGTGTTACCTTGCCCTAAATGACTGGTCGGCCCTGGAGCAGACTTGTGAGCCTTTACAACCACAGAACAAAGGAGTCATGATGCCATTTCATTTGCACTCATGGAGACAGCAGGTAGAAGGTAACAAAGAGCAGGAAAAATTCTAGGGGTTCCAGATGCTGTCTGATGATCCTCTTAGCTTTTGGGTTAGAGGTCTGCTAAGCTAGTAAGTTTTACCCGACAGTCATGAGGACGACAGATCAGACACAGAAGTGATAGGTTCTTAAAAGAACTAAAGACAACCAAGGATTACAGTTCTGGATCTGCATCATTCCAACTAATTATAATCATGAAGTCGGTCTTTAACATAAGTATCTCTTTTTGAGAACTTCATTTCACACTTCATAGCTCAGGCTGGCCTTGAACTTGCAATGTTCTTGGTTCAGCCTCCCAAGTGCTGGACTACAGGTACGAGCCAGCAAACCTGGGTAGTATTCCTAAGAATGTCTGGCGGCAACAGGTTTTGTTGTTGACGGATTTGGCAGCTCTTACTCATGCCCATCACCTGGCCAGAGAGGTGGCTAGGCAGCAGAGCGCCTGCACTGCTTTTGCAGAGGATCAGGACTGGACCCTCAGCACTCACATAGAAGACAGTAAGTCTAGTTCTTGAACATCCAATGCCCTCTCTGTCCTCCAGGGGCCCTGGGCACACACAGAGTGCACAGATATACATGCAGACAAACACTCATACACATAAAACAAAAATAAGGTTGTTTTTGTTTGTTTGTTTTTTGGGGTTTTTTTTTGTAGAAAAAAAACCCAACAGTCTAAGTAGAGACTGGATGGACCTGGGGAGTAACTCCACCTGCTGGGGGCGTATCCCTTCTCAAGGCAACTGTGAAATAGCTGCAGGTGGTGTGGAAGTATGTGGGGTGGGGAGGCTGACCGATGGATGCCTAGGTATTTCTGGCATGTACATCGACAAGATGTCAGTATAAAGGATGCTTCCTGACCTATATATCACAACTACCACAGTGGCAGTGAGGTAGGAAAGGGGAAGAACAAAAGGAGAGAGAAGGAAAGCAGCATTCACCCAGTGCCGAGTGTCCGAGTGACTGACTCTCCCTTTCATAGAGAACAAGAGTGGGGTACAGAAAAGTTCAGATGTATTTTGAGGATTCTCACTTTGTGTGTGTGTGTGCGTGTGCGCGTGTGTGTGTGTGTGTGTGTGTGTGTGTGTGTGTACACATGCAAGAACGTGTGAGCTATGGCTTGTGTGTGTAAGTCAGAAGACAACTCTTGGGAGTTGGTTCTCTCCCTCCACTGTGGTTCTGGGGATTGAACTCAGGTCATCAAGCCTACACAGTAAAGTGCTTTTACCTGCAGAGGCATGGTCCCAAACCCTGAACTTTTCTTCCTTGAAAACTTGTCCTTTCCCTCCCCTTAATATGACTGTGGACACCTGAGTTACCCTGGGACATATTTTTAAAATATATTTATTTTTACTCTATGAATAAGTCTATATGCCTGAGTCTATATCTGTGTACCATATGTATACAGTACCTGTGGAGACCAGAAGAGGACATCAGATCCCCTGGAACTAGAGTTACAGATGGTTGTGAGCCACCATGCAGTTGCTAGAAACTGAATCTGGACCTCTAGATGAGCAGCCACTGCTCATGACATCTGAGCCCTGGCACAGATCTTTAGCCATAGCAGTAGGAAAGCACCTGGGTCTCAGGAGAAGCCTCTGTGCTGTCTGGGGAAGCCATCAACAGCATCTAGAACGTGGACCTTGTCTGTCTTCCCCCTTGTGGAAGGAAGACAACACAGGCAGGCATTGTGAGACATGACAAAGCACATTGCTCAGGCTTTATTTTCCAGGCCTTGTTTTCCTAGATTACAAAATGAGATTGAACCACATAAATTTAATCTTCCTCCATATCTGTACCTGACAGTTATTGGAGTTGGAGCTAAACAACCCATCCCCTATCACCTCACTAAACATAGATGGCAATGGCTGACTAGACTTTTAGGTAGTACCTATGTAATGTTAAGTACTGTAAAACAGACATATCCACTTATTCTTTTTATTCTGAAATCTAACACAACACGTCCTCAAGTTCTGTCTCAGGCCTCCGAAAGGTGTGGACATGCGCACTGCTTGCATGACTGTGGCCTTTCAATGCTATCCTGTCTTTGTAATTCCACCATTAGGCAACAAAACACAAAATCAGAGTGCCATTTTCCACTCAAGATATTTCTCTAAGCATATAATTCCAAGAATTTTTTAAATAATTAGGGAAAAGGAGATGAGCAATGGAATCTTCAGAGGCTTAAAACTGTTGAGGCCTTAGAGGTCAAAGGAGTGGGAAGAGGGGCTGAGTGTCCTGAGCTGAGGAGGCGTCCTGCCCCATGCTTACCGGGTTCCTTCACAGGAGCTACTTTCCTTAACTGGCTCTCCTAGTCATAAATCACTCCCTGGGTTTATAAACCAAATCAACACCAGATTACTGGATGGCCAACTTACGCAAAATTATTTATAAAATCTGTCCATCAACTCGGGGCTAGAGAGATGGCTTGGTGATTAAGAGCATGCATTTTTCTTGAAGAGGACCTAAGCTGAGTTCTCAGAACTCAAATCAACACCTGTAGCTCCAACCACAGGGTATTCAAAGCTCTCTTCTGGACTCCACAGGCACTTGTGCTCACACGTGCATACGCCTACACAAAGACACATCTAAGCATAATAATTTAAAAATAAGAATAAATCTTTAATAAATTTTAAAAGTCTTTCATGAACCAAGAGCATCAATTCCTCCCCTGAATCAGTACATGGATGTTTTGTGTTTTACTCAATGAAATAAATGATCACTTTGGATTATTGAATATAAATCTTCAAAGCTTCTACTTCAAAGTAAGTGTAAAAATATTTATGAACCTGGTTACATAGCTGTTGTTTGTTTAAATGAAACCTGTCATAGTTGGTTTTCATTGTTGTTTTAATTTCTCCCAGGGCTAGGTCTCTGTGATTTCAAGCTCTACTTCCCTTCCTTTCTTACTGATTTGAAATTATCATCAGGTTGAGAATAAATAGAAAAGTTTGCAGTCAGCCTCTTGCTTTCACCCACCTGTGACAACTGAACCATCTGGACAGGCAAGTGGGTTGGTGATAAGAGTACCCAGGGCTCTGGTTTGCAGGAGATAATCAGACTTGGAATTCCTGTTCAGCTCACCATGTTTCCAGAACTAGTTGTAGGTTCTGGTATATAGACACAAGTTAGGCAAGTCTTAGGCTTAGACAATGACGAGAGAGAAACTGAAGGCTGCACAGGTCAAACCTGTGCTGAGACAGTTTTCCCAGTAGACAGGAAGGAAGACTGGACCTAGAATAGCCACCTCACGTGCTAAGACCTCAGGCCCAGGTCCAGGGAATAAAGCTGAATGAAAAGTACAGAAAAGGCAAGGGAGATGTCAGCCCGCAGAGAAGATGTCAGCCTGGGTGTTAGTTGATAACTTAATATTATGATAAATTAATATTCCAACAAAGAAAAATTAGTCAGACGCAGGCAGGCCCATGCTGGAGAATAATAGCCTATAGTCCTGAAAACTGAGAAACTGGAATTTAAGTTAGGATCCTGCGAGCCTTGCTTCTTCAGAGGTTAAGTTCAGGACCACTCAGTCACCCTGTGGGGACTGAAAGCCTTGGCTCCCTCCTAACAGCACAGCATCTGGGAAGCCTGTGCTGCTGGGGGGGAGGAGGGAGTCAGGCCATCATCAAAGCTCAGTGCAACGTACTGTAAGGCTAGCCCTTAGTACTAGACTCCTGACTAGCAGCAGAGCCATCAGCAAAGCTCAACACAACTTACCATAAGGCTAGCCCTTAGCACTAGACTCCCTGACTAGCAGCAGAGCCTCTTGATATCTGATTTTCTCTGGAGAGCAAGGTCCCAGGTCTGCTTCTTCTCAGATACAAGCAGGCTCAAGGTCTAAATAATCTCATGAGAGGCACAGCATGAGGGAGGACACCCACATCTAAAGGCAAGTTCTGACGGCTAATCTTACTGCATATCAGTTTTGTTAAAATACACGGCTTGCTTCTTCAAGGGTTGGCCATGATGTGGCAGTAAAGCGCATCATGAAAGTGCTAGGAAAATGACTGTCACTCATTACATTTCATTTTAGCAGCAAATGAGCCAGTAAAGTACATACAAGCTGACTTTGGTCCCAGAGGAGAATTCTCCAAGAGGCAACGTTCTCCTAAGAGACAGAGAGAAGCAGTGTAGGAACCTAAACTAAGCAAAGCTCCTCGCCAGTGGAGAATGCTTTGTTTAGAAAGGACCTAGTGGGATAGCGTCAGAGACTGTCCAACAGCAACAGAGAGGTGACCTGTGTCTGGAGAAACGCGTGTGTCCCTGTTTAGCACAGAGGCTTTCAATATTCTACTTCACCTCAACAGTGATGGTCACTGCAGCCTTTTATACAAGCAAAAAGGACTCTTGGCCCCTTTCCCTCCTTGATGCTACAGGCCTAGTGCAGATGACAGGTGATGTTAACAGGAGGAATGTTATCCATCCTGCCTAAACTTCACTTCCTGCAGGCATGGCAGTTTTATAAGACACAGTTTTATTGAAACAATATTTTAGAATATTTGTCAGGGAAGACAAAACCTGTCTAACTTAACAGAAGGGAGAAACATTTTAGTTTTGCCTGGTCTCTATCTGGGCAAACAAAACATAGTTGTTTTCTCAGTGCCCAGGACTGAGACAGTATGTACCAGTGACACAAACCTGATGCACTGAAGCAATGAGGAATAGGGTGCATTTAAAAGCATAGCTGAGGTACAGACTAGGGCAGGCGCCAAGAGCTGTAGAGAGAGGGACTTTGTGACAGATACCTGGAACAGCCAAAGACATGAGAGAGTGTGGAGGAGAAAACAAACACATCCCACATCTCTGACAGCATCAGAGACAGCATCCAAACAGCTGGACGGCCTGCCAGAAAAGGCAGCTGTGAACTCTTAGGAGAAACAGTCCATCTAAAGCACTGGAGGGCTGAAAATGTCAAAAATACACAGCCAAATGAGGCTTCTGTGCATGACGGGGAATACATAAGAAAGGTGGAGCTGAAACAAGGCAGCAAGGAACAATACAGCAAGCATTAAAGAACACAGCACAGTTGTCGAGCGAGACTGTGATAAGCTTGGAGCGTAGGCTGTGTTAGATGTTTCACCAAACACAAGACCAAGAGTGGTGCTGACTATAGAGACCAGTACCATGACATTGTGGATCCAGAAAGGGAGCAAAATTCAGTCAACTTAGAATTGTTTTTCTGGGTTTATGGAAGACTCCCAAACAAGCCTGCTGTCTCTGTGAAGCTAACTGCATCATAGTCTGTGATAAGCTCAACTGTATTTCCCCAAAAATTGTATACTGAAGTCTCAACTCCCAGAAACTCGGAATGTGACACGGATGAAACCTTTAGGGTGAGACCTAACCCAATGTGACTGGAATCCTTATGTAAGGGAGAACTCTGGACATGAAAAAGATATCTATCAGGGTAAGATGAGGAGAAAACCGGCCTTTCACAAACATCAAGAGAAGCATGGAATGTCTCCTTCCTCACGGTCTAGCCTCTGCTTGCCTCCAGCATCCAGAACTTTTCAGAGTACCACTAAAAACTCCACCACCACTCTATGTAGGCATCAGTAATAATAATTCTTTTTTATGTATGGCCCGATGTGCTAATTCAGTTAAATACATATTGGTCGCAAGATCAAGACACAGAGCACAGAGGGATGCACGATACATCAAAGCCATAGCACGACATCAACATTGAAACTGATGAAGAGAATGCTCACTTCACATGTTTGTGGGATGACTCACAGCCGGCAAGAATGGAGCCTCCTCCCATGTCCACTGCTGCCAGCTCTCAAATACTTCTAGCCATTTCCACCAGGACAAACATGCCAATCAAAGAATGCTGTTCCTGGCTTGGTGGAGGCCCTCCATGTAGTAAAGTCACAGTGGGCTGAGGACTGCCAGTGCTAATGGCTACAGGTCTCCAGACTGTCAAGCTCACCTGACCTTTAACTACAGCCCACAGCTGAGAGCAAGCAGCAGAGGCACAACCACAGTGGCTTAAAGGCAGTCACCACGTCATGCTGATTACCAGGAGACCATTCTGCTGCTCATGGCAAAAGCTTGTCTTATTTATTACTGATTTATTACTATTACTACATCGCTGGACTCCCAGGAATTTCTAGGCTTTACTCTTTATTCTTCCGATATGAGATAGGTCAGACTGATTTTAATTTGGAGGTAAACTGACCCCTGGAGCTATGTCCCGAATGTGATTTATGTCCTGGAGCAGAACCATCATCCTTGGCCAACAGATGCTAAAACTCAGCTGGTTATGCACTGGGCTCTCTATGGACCAGCGGTAACATTTTCTCAGTATCATTTTTTCAGCTTTAATCTGAATGTCATTTCAGAGTGTCAAAATGTAATTTCAGAGCGTCACATTTAGCCCCTCCCCCATGAATATTCTTGTGATGGACACCATTGTGTTATTGACCTAAGCTTATCACTCAGAAGGTTTTTAATATGTTTGGTTCAGGAAATAAAACAATCAGCACAATGGAGGTTAAAGAGATAGACCTGGGGAGAGCTTCAGCTGAGACTAGCAGTGCTGAGGGCCATGGAATATAGGGCCATTTTGAAAATTTAAAGTCCATACTACAAAACAGGGATGTCAGCAAGGGGTCTTACTTAAGTAGAGAGGTGAGTTGTGTTTCTAAAGACTCATTAGCTTTCCTGAAGAAACCCAGAGAAGATGTGGGAATGTCCACATAAGAACTAGACAGGACAAAGCAGGAAGTGGAAAAGCGACAGTCAGGACACCTTAGGGGATAGAATCCACAGGGCTTCCTGAGGGACAGCAGGAAGAGAAGCCTGAGTGAGGAGTGTAACCAAGATGATGCCTGGCCTGGGGCCTGCAAGGAGCTGCCAGATGCCGAGGCCATGCAGGAACAGCACATTCAATGGTGAAGGTTACAAATTCAGTATTAGAGTTGAGACTTCTGTAAAGAGATGTGTTAAAATGCTCTTCAGCATATGTTGGTACTAAAATATGACGTGCTAGATTTACATTTTCAAGAATAAAGCCGGAAAATGCACTCATGATCAGAGTTTCAGAAGCTCCGAGCCTACAAACTGCTTCTAAGTCAGGAAGTCTCCCTCACACTGTTCTCCATGGCCACATTCCTGTCCCGCCCCAGCATATTTTTGGTGAGACCAGTTGCTCTGAGAGTAAAGAAGTCTCACAAGAAAAACTAAGGTGTGGGTGGTCAAGATCACGGGACAGAGTAAACATCATCCTCTCCCTATTTTGCTACTGTAATTTATTCCTTTCATAATCTGTGGGTTTTTCATAAACTCCATTAAGACCAAAGATTCTCAGACTCCACCCAGACCTACTGAACTGGAAATTCTTAAGGTGGTACTGGAAAAGTGTATTGTAACAAGTCCTCTGGGTGACAAGGAAACACACTCACGTTCAGAAACCACTGACAAATACCAATAAAGTCTCTGTGTCTACGTCCATCTACTTGCTGCAGTTTACTCTGCATTAGAAACTCCTTGGCACTTAAAAGCTGTATTTAATACCAGCACAAGCCTCTTTCCCCAGCACTGCCACCCTCCCTGTAAGATTCCACACTATCTGTCAGGAGGTGACATCCAGGTTAGTTTCCACAAAGCTTGACAGTTACTCATGCCTTTAGTGCTGGGGGTGTTGGCCTTCCTGATCTGAGCACATTGTCTTGATTCCATGCTCACAACAGAGACCCTGCTGGTTACTGGAATTCATGACAGCATCTGGTTATTCTAGGTCAGTGTTTCTCCAGGTGAAATCAACAAGGAGAAGAATCACCTGGAAGCCAAGATGGTACACTTGAGAAGATCATGAACTCCAGGCCAGCCTGGACTACAGGGTAAGCCTGTCTCTCTCACACACCATCACCTGGAAGGTCCTGTTCCTAATCTATTTAGCCAGTAATTCCTAGGGATTGGGCATGAGAATCCACACTTTCAATATACAATGGGATTTAATTTTAATGGCCATAGATGAAATTCATCTTGATAATTAACCATGAGTCAAATCAACTGCCTCTGGGTTTATGAGAACCATGGGGTAAACTGAAACAAAGGAGTAATTCTGCTCTGGCTTTTGTGACCTACTTCTTGACCATATCCTGTGGGATGTGAGTCTTAAAACAACCACCTCACAGTTTGTGTCCATCCCAGATTTATCTGTGAAGACTCTGGGCTAATTTTCTTATCAGACAAAGTTTTCCCTGGTTCAAACTTATAGAATTAAATTCCAAGGCATATCAGTCCATATACTGGGAGACCATATTGAAGGTATTTTCTAGTCTACTTTCCTTTACTTAACTCATCTGGAACCTGTCAGTTTCTATAAGCTTCAGCAAAAGGGAAGCATGGGATTTCAAGACACAAGGGAGGACATCCAGATATCTATCAAATTGTGGATGTTACTTATAAGTAGTGTAACATGTTCCACCTTTAAACCATCCCAGCCTTAGCTCAGAAAGTTAGACTTATGCTTAATCCAGTGTTCAATGCCACCGAGCTCCACATTTTCCCAGCCCCACGTATCTGCAGGTAGCCAGTCAAAATAATCACCCAAAAAATACATAAGAACAGAAAAAAGTCAGAAATAAAGAAATGGCTGTAAAATAAAAATAAAGAAGGACAAACTCTTTACAAAAATATCACGGATCTTCTTGAAGCAACCCGTGCCCATCTTCATCTCGCCAAACAAACGCCAATCCTTTTCCTAAGAACTTTCCTATCTAGTTAAATTTCCACTAATCCTTCCTAAATTAAGATGCACATAAATTATGGGTGATAGAGACACACGAGGAAGTGTGCACACTCTCACCCACCCACACATATTCCTGAAGTTTATGAAAAGCATTAGCTTGTGCTAACTTCTCCTTCTCTGAATTTGACAACTGACTTGCAAAATCCTATTTCCAGGACTAATTTAAGAGAACAGCTTTAATAAATGTTCACAGAAGGGACATACATTTGTTTGCGCAGGCTTGCAAGAATGTTTTTAATTGAAATATAATCTACGTGCAGCAAATCTGTCCTTTTTAGGTGTACAGTCCAATAAACTCTGACAATGCACGCAGCCATGTAACCATGACCAAGGCTGTTGAGCCCTGTTGCTCAACAAAGACACCATGTGTGTCTACTGAGCATGGGGCTTAGGACTGCACAGGCCCCAAACCAGGTATGGTTTAAATGTCAAATATATGACAGACATCAAAGACTTGGTTGAGAAAATGCAAAGAACTTAATACTTTTATATTTATTTTATGTGAAATTACAATATTTTATAGGAATTATCTGAAGCACAGGAAAAATAATTTTACCTGAGTCTTTCCTTTTATGGAGCTATTAGAAAATTAAAAGTTAATGATCTCATTTGTGCCTCAAGTTGCCTTTTACTGACAGATGGTCTCAACTTGCCAATTTGCTGGGAATACCACATCCCTGTCCCAGCTCCAGGCAACCACCGATTACCTTGTATACCTGAAACATTTGTTTCTAAGGGGTTTTAAAATACTTCCTTTAAAATATCTATCCTGTAGCTTCTAATTTTTCTTAAGCATTTTGTGGAGGCTTTTAAAACATAACTTTTATCATTCAATTTTATCTTCACAAGAGTTTTAAAAGACTCATCTATAATAGTATTTGTTAATCAATATCATTTTCATTAACTGGCTTTGGATGCACTTGGGGCAATAAGCTCTCTTCCAAGGGATGTGCACAGTGGTTCTCAAATGAATGGAGGCCATTGTGCACACACACAACAGCATCTATTCACACATGCTGCTGGAGATCTGAGCCAGAGGTGGGGAACCTCCAAGAGCTTAACTTAGCCTCAGGAAGTGGAGAAAAAGCTTTATCTGTGTCCATAGTCTGGGTGGACATGCACAGCACTGAGCCAGCCCACGTGGGAGGGGAGCAGAAGGGTGTTCTGGCTGGCTAGCAGGCCTGTGAGGGAGGACTCTGTGGTGCCCAATGATAACAGCCAGAGACAGGCAGAGCCAGCCAACTGCATCCTGCCCGACTCATCCCAGCCCCGTCTGCTTTGCTCCAGGCCCTTTCCAACTAAACTGGAAAAAAATTATTATTTATAACAGGCATTCTTGCTGCCTGTGCTATTCATAGTCATCTTCACTTACTCCAGATTCTTTTTACCATCTGTCTGATTTTCTAAACCACAATAAACACTGTAGGTAGACTACCTCCTTTCTGCCACTGTATTTCTGTGGTGCAGGAGACTGAACAGAGGGTCTCATAGGCTAGTCAAGAGCTCTACCACTGAGCTACGACCACAGCCCTGAGCCCCACCTTCTATTAGGTTAACTTGGCTCTGCCTCTAGGTTGGGTTCCTTCTCAGTAGTCAACTTTAAGCATGTCTATCTTCCCCTCACTTCTCACCCATCTCCATCTTTTCTTTCACAGTGCTCTGAGGACTAGAAGAACAGGGATCGTCTGAATTTTAAGCATTTTGCTACTAGTCTCCTAAGGAGACCTCAGCTTGTTTCTTGGGAAGCCTATATCCTATCATTCCCTTCAAATTTTTTTTATTTTTTTGGCAAAAACACTGCACCCAAACTGTCCACAGCTTCTACAGCAAGTAGCACTCACCTCACCCTCTTAGCCAAAGGATTCCCACTAGGTCTTTTGAATGTACTCATAAGGAACTGGTCTCTACCATGGCTCCCATGCTAGACTGGGTAAGGACATTAACTCTGGGAGTTCATTTACTGTGACCACCATAGTCTCAGGCTTTTGCTGTCTGGAGCCATGCTGGCAGAAACAGGCACTAACTCGAACATTCATTCACCCTGCTTTTGCAGGGGCAACCTTCAGATAAACACAATTATGATTTTTAAAAATGCACATGATTTTGATACATAATTGGGGGTGGAAATTATGTCTGAAATATTAGAATAAAAAATGTCTTTTTCTTTGTCTGTCGGAGGGTACTGTCAATGCAAGGCAGTGGACAAGGTTTGTGTACTAAATTATGAACTGTAAATGAACTGTACTGAGCATCCAACATACAATATCCAATCATGTCAAAATTCCTGCAAGGAAGATATTATTATTTCTGTCTCACAAATGACACAAAATCATGTTAAACATAGGGTTGGTGAGATGACTCAGAAATTAAGAGCATTTGCTGTTCTTGTCAAGGACTCCTGTTAGGTTCCCAGAATCCACATCAGGAAACTCACAGCCATCTGTAACTCTAGTTCTATGTGGTGTATACACACAGATACACACATACATGAAATAATTAATTAATTAATTTGTTCCTACTACAGGTGGCAGAACATAGGGTCTGGAACTTGTTAGGCACTCAACTGTCAGGTTTTAAAAATACATATAAATAAATGAGTTATAACTTGATACAAACTAAGGCAAGAGGATCACAAGTTCAAGGCCGGCCTGAGCTACATATAATCTTCTTGCCTTGGTCTCCCAAGAGCTAAATTACAGGTATATACCATATGGCCATCTAAAATACTTCATTAATTTCAAAAGCAGCAAAATAAGTGGGTAGCCTGCATTCTCTAGAAACACAGAAACAACAGGAGATTTTGACGTATAAAAAGAGACTAGTTACAAGGAAATGCTGAGAAGTTCCAAGATCTGCCCCCCTGTAATCTGGAGACCCAGCATGGCAGTGAAATCCTAACTATAGCGTGTGACATACTCAACTGCAATCTCAGGGGATGGAAACAGAGGGAAAATGTGAGAACGATCTCAGGGAGCCGACTGATTCTAATGAACAGAGTACAGCCTACTACTATGTGTGCGCGGAATACTCGGGAAGTGAAGGAACAGATCCTGCCCCTTTACATAATTCTGACCCTAACTTGGTTCCTTTGATGCCATGGTAACCAACAGTCTTGGAACACAAACTTCTCAGACGCAGTTGGGCTTGACATCACTGAGACATGGGCTCTGAAGGGTTTCTGACTCCATCACTTTGTCTCGGGAGCTGGAAGCGCCTGTCTCATGTGGGCAGCCCTCAGATCAGGGCATGACAGAGGCATGTGCATGAGCATGTGTGTGAGTGTGTGTGTGGTCTTCCAGCTCTGCTTACAGGGGATTATGGAAAATGCAGAATAAACATGCTATCAGATGGTGGGAAGATGGGTGTTTGAATGACAGGCACCTTTCCAGAAAGCAATCTGGTATCAATTATTATGCCTATATATTTATTATCTTTGATCCACTAACTCCATGGATCACTTATAGTCTTAAGTAATCTAGTGGTCATTAATCATCTAAGTTAGTAATTATTAGCAGGTGACACCTAAGGCTATTTAATAAGAAAATAGTTAAGAATATTAGAATAGCCATAGGTTATTATAAACTTGCTAATAAGTTTCTATTGATGTGAGAACCACATGTATTTAGATATGTGTGCGTGTATATATATATATATATATATATATACACACACATATACACATATGTGCACAGATACACATAGATATTAAAAAATTAGTTACCTTGACCTCAGAAGAGTGGACTGAAAACATACTGAACTCCAGTCACACTTCCCTGTCATTTCCAAATTTCCCTTTTGGTTTATGATATAAGTTCTCTCAGCTATTGTCAAACAAATAAGAAGCACCAAGAGGAGATGCCAGGGTCTTTTTGTCTTTACAGAGGCAGAGAGTACAAAAGGCCGGACTATCCTGTACAGAGCAGAAGGACTAGTTCCAAATAGAAAAGGGATGGGTCATATAACTTCCCTCTATAGAATATCATCTACTAATTGTCTTTCTTCTGAAGTTTCCAGAATCAAGGAAAACTTGAGATTGGAGACTCAGCACCATGACAACCTCACCCTCTAACAGTGACTACGGTAGCACAGAGGACTCTATTTCTGAATGGAAATCCAACCAGAGCCTCTCGGTGGGTTACTACCCCTCTGAGAACACCATTTCCTATGAGGAAGTGGTCTCTGGTGAGGAGACAGCCTCTGTGGATTCTTCAGTCCATTTTTTCCCTCCTGTCCAAAGTACCTGGGGAACAGAGAGTTTAAGGAGACTCTTCAGAAAACGAGATCAGATGGAGCCCGACCCAGAGCAGTTCTGCAAGCTAAGCATCACACTGGCCTGGGATATCGATGTGGACTCTGACCATGCAGACTCTCTTGCTAATCTGGATCTAAATGACCATGACCAGTGGATGGATAAGTGGCCAGAGGACAAGACAAAACTGACTCCCCACAAACTGGATAACCTAGTACAGAAACTTGAGACATTTCTAGGAAAAGAAAACGGTGACCAGCATGATGGCTGTGTGCTCCCTGAATTTACTCAGCAGGAAGATGTCCACCTCAACAGCAGTCCCCCTCCACATTCTGCTCAGGTCAGTCATAAAGAACGTGATGTTTGTCAAGACTTGCCCAAGCACAAAGCCCTGGAAAATGAAGATATCTGTCAGGTCCTAGAGAATCCTGCAAGGTTACTGAAAGATGAAGTTGTGGTGAGCACAGAGATGCCTCCCAGGAGAGCAAGGGGCAGGACTGGGGAAGACAAGGTTGGACAGTGAAGCCTCACTCACTACCTGCTGTGAGGCAAGGTGGGCCCCAGGAGACTAGGACAGGGGAGAAGATAACAGCCAGGAGAGGAGAGAGGGTGGCACTGTAGGAAAGATACTAACTACAGAACACAGAGGGTGGGGAGAAGGTAGGCACAGCTAGTCGAACCAACAACCACATGAAAATGGATGTGTGTGTTCTAGTCAATGCGTCTGGAAAGTTTGCTGTACTTGGGCTATTCTGGCAAATGGGCTTGATTTCTATAAAGGAGTAGATAGCACACCCACTGTTATTGACACTAGGTGCATCTAACTCATCCTGTTTTCTCAGCAGGAGATAAGACAGGCAGCTGGGAGCTCCTTGGAAACCTCCTCCGAGTCATCCCCTCAGCCAGAGGATGCTTCCCACTCACATAGCACATCCTGTATGAACTTCCGGTGGGTCATCCACTGGCTGAGGACACAAATCTTCTCCCGATGGAGGAGAGAGAACCCTAGCCAGGCTACCATCAGCTGGCACCAGAAAGCAGTGAGGAAGATACATTCTCTTAGAGGCAACAGAATCCAACCCCAAGAATGACTGACTCGAGAATGAGTTCACCTGACACCCCCAGATTTTTAAACTTTTGAAGCCCCTAGTTCAACAATTCCTAAGAGGTATGTGTTCTCTCCTCCAACTCACAGATGACGAAATCAAGACCTGGAGTACATAGTGGGAGTTTCCAATCTTCACATTCCTTCTGAACCAGCCACTTATTACAACCAGGGAACAAGTGTACCTGAAGCAGTCTGGTATCCTGGATCATCAGAACTGCTGTCTTGATGTTGGACTCATGACTAAGGAGTGGCTCCAAACAGTCTCAATACTCACTGGAAGCACAACCTAAGCCATGGTGGGAGGCTAGTGGAATATATACTGCCTTCTGGAAATGAGGGCTTGCATAATGAAAGCATAAAACACACATAAACAAAAAGGAGCAAAATGAGGCAAAAAGAAGGAGGGAAAGGGGATGCTATTCATTTAGGAAGCAGCATACTACCTAAGTTTTCCAAGAGTTAATTCAGCCTTCTGAATTCAACAAGCCTGAGTCAAAGTAATTTGCCTGGAAAAGACACACATAACAAAGATCTCTGTTTATTGGGGGGGAAAAGCCATGGGGATTGTTGAGCAGGGGTTCCCATCTCCCCCAAGTCCACGTCTCATCTATACTGAAGAATAAGCCCACTTCTTTAGTAAGATTCCTGGTTTCTGCTTACTCTTTTTAACTTATGGAACTATGCGGCAATAGGAAGTATTCAAGCACTGCTCATTCACTCTTGTGTCCAATCAAAGCAGATCCTCTCAGCCTCACATGTGGGGAAGGGCTGGGGCTAGCTACTTTGAGTATCAAAAGGAATGAGTGGGTGCTGGAGTGGCCACTGGGGGTGGGGAAGAATTTTGCTCAACCTTCACGTCTCCTGTAGAACTATGATTGTCAGGAACATGTTAATCTCATTAATCAATAAATTCTAGGATCTATTACCTTATGACTAAAAACTTAAAACCATTCTTTAAAGTGTATCTCATCCTTGAAGGGAAGGCTCAGTTGCTTGAATTAGCTGGGTGGGTATCACTTACGAAATCATCTTCTGGAATTCATAATACTGTAAATATAGGATACAGCATAATAATTTATCAAACTTAGAAGTTATTCAGCTCTCTGCAAATGACTATATTATAGACCAACCATGAAAAGAACCCCACTACAGGGTCTGGGGTGATATATCAGTAAACAAGGGCAAAAGTCTTTTTTTTTTCCCCAAGAATTTAAGACTATAAGACAAATTCACAGTTCAAGGCAGACATGAGTTCAAGTCTATTTAGACACAAGAATATCTTCCAGGCACTTTTAGTCCCAGCACTTGGGAGACAGAAGCAGGCAGATCTCTGTGAGTTTGAGACCAGTCTGGTTTATATATCAGTTTCAGGATATCCAAGGCTACATATTGAGACCCTGTTTCAAATTTCCTCAAAAGATAGAAAAATAAAAATGAAGCCAATGCTAAATGAATTCCTAGAGAATGCTAAGGCTCTAATTTCAATATTAAAGAAGGGTATAGTTAGGGGAAATAATCAATTGGTCCAAAAGTGAACTGCCAGTGAAGACTTCACACAGCACATTTGGTATCTAGTTCCAGGATGACAGGTGGGTTTTATGTTGCACTGCCTGCCAGGAGTCTTTTCCTGCTACCCTCTGACTCCCCAGCAAACAGAACAATGGGCAGCTTTCAGAAGAAACAAAATCCCCATCAGATAACTCTGCTGAATGAGCCAGTCTTCAGCAGAGTGGGTGCAGAAGCCCCTGGATAAATTCCCTGAAAGATTATTAGTCTAGATCAAGAAGTTCCCTTGCTTAACAATTTCCGTCTTATCCCACATTTCAAACAAACCTCATGGATTTAATGCCATTTTATTTCAGTACTGTAGTCTTGATAAAAACTACTTCCAAGGCACTGAGGGCATCCCTCCAGTTTGTGGCTTTTGAAAGAACACTAATCTCATTACCATAGCATTCTCTGTTCAGAAGGGAATAAGAACGGTAATTGACTTGCATAGTCCTTGTCTACCTCAATATCTATTATTTTAAGTTTAAGAAAAATCCTCTAAAATACAAAGAGCAGTCACCCCTCTCTTCCCTGACCCTTATAAAACTTACCTGTTAGCCCACTCTCACAGAACAGACAGCATGTCAGATGCCCCCATGTGCTCAGACTTTGGGGTCTTAAGTTTTTCCAAACAGGGGATGAAGTGAAAAGTACTTTTTATCAGTAAAGTGGCATCAGAATAGTTGTACCATATTGCAACATAGCAATTTCATTCACCTAAGAACCAGAAATAGACACTAAATCCACTGTGTAAAGGACTGCCAGGAAGCAGTATTTGCTGGTGGCCCAGTAGCCACACTACAAGTAGAAAGTAGCCTAGCCAACACCATACACCTGCAAGGGAAGCAGCGTAGACTGGTCGGCAATGTTCAACCTGAATCTCACCACAGGGACTGCAGTAGTCAGATAAATCTTAGATTCTAAAACATTCTACCAGACAACTCTCTGGAACTAAACATGTTAGGATCACAAAACACACACACACTATATATATATATATATATATATATATATATATATATATATATACACACACACACACACACACACACATACACACACACATACATATACACATATACACATACATATACATACATACATACATATATATATATGTGTGTGTGTGTATATATATATATATTTTTTTTTTTTTTAATTGAAAAAAGCAGAAAGACATGGCAGGTCATAACGGAGACAACAGAGAGATGTGAAGGCCAACTGCTATTATTCATGATCTCCAACTGAATGCTTGATCAAATCCACAAAACTAAACAAAACTTAGGTAAAGGATTCTCCATAACATCTGGAAAAAACATGGGCAGTATATAACATGATTGAGTAGCTGTGTCAGTCATGGTTCTCTAGAGGAACTGATGTTAAGAACGAATATTATTATATATTTTATATAATATATAACATGTATATACTCATTAGAATGGCTTACAGGCTGTGGTCTAGCTAGTCCAACAATGGCTGCCTACCAACAGAAGATCCAAGAATCCAGTACAGTCCACAAGACTGGATGTCTCAGCTAGTCTTCAGTAGATGCCAGAGTCCTAAAGAAGGAGGTTCTCATGCCAGTAACAGAATGGACTTGCCAGCAAGAACAAGAGCAAGCAGGCAATGACTAAACTTCCCTCTTCCATGTCCCACTTCAAAAGATCTGAAGTAAAGGTATATCTTTCTACCTCAAAAGATTCAGATTAACTTCCCACTTCAGATGATTTAAGAAAAAATCCCTCTCGGGTGTACTGAGCTGCATGAGTTTTAGTTAATGCCAGATGTAGTCAAGCTGACAACCAAGAACACCCATCACAGTTGTTACCAACGGATGTCTGGTTGAATATTTACTGTATAAAAGCATGAGGCTACAAAAGATAATACCTCTGATTCTTTACAAATAAGATAAGAAAGCAAAGACCAGGAAACCACTAAGAAAAATAAACTCGAGGAAGTAAGGAGTCTAGTTCTCCACGCCTAACGTAAATGACAAAGTATGTTAGCCACATATCCACTTAAAATAACTAACATTTAAAGCCCTGGAACAAGACATTAACTGCTAAGGCTATACAAATGGGACAGTTCTTTAGACTCCCTCTTTCATCCTGGGACCTATCTTGGACTCCTTGGCTCCAAGGACCTTCCAGTTAGTCTCGTGCACAGTTACAGGTATTCAATTCCTAACTGGAGCTCACAAACTGGTCTAGCTGAGAGCAGAATAGCATCCCAGAGATCTCAGCTTGCTTTGCTTTGCTGAGGTCAGAAGAGTTTTGCTCACTAGAGGCAAGTTCCCTACCTTTCAATGACTTCACATTGCAAGGACTTGCCATCTTGTCTACCCTGGGAAGTCCTCCCTATACAGACCTCTGTTCCTTGCAGAAACAGGTCTAAGATTCCTGAACACGGTCTTGATGCTTCGTTTCCCTCTGGAGCAGTACAACATCAAAAGCACCTAGATGGGAAATGATGCACACAAAGAAGTACATGATTGAAGCTTAGGCCCTGTCTTAAACAAATGTGCACATCAACATACACTGAACACTCTGCAGGCAGTACAGAACAGTCAGAAACTCTGATGGTTTTATCGTTTAACACCAGGTTAAAGAACAGAGTTATTAAGACTTCCTGGCTTTGGTCCCAGGTCCTCTAAACGTGCTGTGAATTCTGAGGAAGTTACCTCTCTGTGCTTTCTGTTTCTTCATCTATAAGCTGTAATACGAATGCCACTAACCTTTAAAAGAAGAAAGTAGTAATGAGTATTTAGTACAAGGACTAAAGGCACATTATGGTTTTAGAGTTTAAATGCTGCTCACATAACACACTTTATTCTAAGAAATTTGTCACAACTCTTGGTGGCCACAGAAGAAAATTCAAGTAAAATGGCACTGTGCCTCTCTGCAGTCCCTCCCAATACAGACCAGATATTCTGGTCTCAGACCTGAGATTAGATTGTCAGAAGCACTTGTTTCTATGGGCTCCTGCCATGGCTCATGCTGTCCCATCTGTCGGGAACTGCCCCTAACCCTGCTACATCTTAAGTCCCCTCTACTTCTCTGTTTTCCAATCACATCCTTCAAGCACAGGCTATATTCAAGTCGTGCTATAGAAGAGAGCCAGCGAGGTGTGGGGCTTAACCGAAGCCCTTGTGTCCCCAAGCACTTGTTTTTAGTATGTAAATGCACATTTTACTCTGACTCGTAGAAATCAGAGCAGAAACACATGTCCACATCTTCCTCTCCCACCAGACAAAGGCTCTGATGTTCTGCTTATCGCTGCATGCTCCAAAGCCCCTGACCCAGTTTCTCATTCAGAGGCTCCATGATAAACCTCTGGTGAAATGAATGGTTAATCTGCAGGAAACAATTTAAGTCGATAAGATCTGGGATGGAATGTCACTTCCTTTCATAACCTTTAGCTAGCTTCTGGGGGGAGTACATGTGCTCCCTCAACCACATGACCTGTACAGCTAGACTGGGGCTAGGGGTGAATCATGGCAGACAACTGGGGTCACTGTACTCACATGTGTTCACATGTTTTCTGCATGAATTTGTCTTGTGCTAACACTGTACAACCCAAAACTACCACTCTAGGTAATTTCAGGATTGCTCCAGCTGACGACGGCAGGGGCGTTGGGGACTGCCCTCATCCCTCATGTAGATTACAGGCCTTTTGGTTCAGCTTGCCCCTCAAACTGTGAAAAGCCCTTTCCAAGGTGTGTCCTGAGGGTTTTCACACCAGTGTGCTTTTCAGTGAAGACTTTACTGTCTCAAAGATCCCCCCCCCCAAGCTTGGTGCTAAAAAGGCTACCTGACATCCCTAAGTCAAGAAGGCTGAGGGACCTCGGGGACAAACAGTATGGTTTTTAGCCAAGCTTTGTGCATGCAAGGGTCAGAATGCACTTGGCCATGAGCTAGATGTTAATGATTCAACTATTAAATAGTGTCTTAACAGAAACACATAAAACAAGGTTAGGTACTAATTTGGTTGACAAAAATGCCGTGACCAGTGGCTGGCAGGAAATGAACTCTATATTTCCTCTAGGAAAAATACCCAGTTATTTCAGGTTCATGCCAACTTTATAGCACATCACTCTCATGAGGTGACAACAGACAGGAGTCTGGAGAGCAGAATCCCACCACAGACACTTTTTTTCCTTTTTCAGGGCTATCTCAGGAAACAACACCCAGCCCCCAGGTCGGCCCCACTTTGCCTTTCTGGAATCACTCAGTCTTACAAAGGAGAGCCTGCTGCTTTCCTGGCCACCTGGCCTAGGGGGTCGCTATGGGTTAGGGGTGTGCTGTTTTCTCCTGTGAGAAGGCTAATGACTGGAGGCCTGCCATTCTTATCATTTCCTGCTTGGAGCTTGGGTGTTAATCTTTCCCAGCCACACAGGAGCCCCAGTGTGGGTAAGAGGAAAGGGCTGTTCTGTGCCAGACTCAGGCAAAACCAATATAGACCACAGCAAGGACCCAGTTTGACACGAAGGTGTCTACCATTCTGCTTGCCAGGAGACTTTAGCATGCTTCCAAAGAGCCACAGAATAAACAGAGTCATTAAGATGATTGGCCAAGGAGCTAGAGAGGACTTAGGTTCAGTTCCCAGCACCGACACTGTGGCTCACAACCTGTAACTCCACTTCCAGGGTATCTGAAGCTCTCTTCTGACCTTCATGGGCACCACGCATTATACACACACACACACACACACACACACACACACACACAAAGGCAAAACATACACATACATGAAACAAAAATGAATCTTTAAAATTGTTAAAACGATAATTGGCCAAGCAGGCAACCTGGTATACATTTGCAATCCAGCAGTGAAGAAAGCTGAGGCTAGAAATTTGTTAATTTGAGGCCTGGGCTACATACTAAATCCCAGCCTCAACCCCCCACCCCACCTCACCACATCCCACCCCAACCCCCCAAAAAAACCTCAGCTGAGCTTTTGGTGCCAGCCATTGACACATACCCTGCTTCTGAAGTGACATTATAATATTAATAGTTTTATATTACATATACATAATATAATATATATAATTCTAATATTTTTTCTTTGCAGAGTTGGGAATCAAACAGGGCCTTATGTATGCTAGGTAAAACCTGGACTGCACACACAGCCCAGTAACAGGGTTTTGTTGTTATTTTGAGACAGGGTCTTACTAAGTAAGCCAGTCTGGCCACATGCTCACTATCCCCCTGCCTCAGCCCCCATGTTAGGATTACAGGCATGCACTGCCATACCTGGGTCCTCTACTACTGGCTTTTCTTGGTGAAAAAGCCCAGATGCATTCCGGTTGCCCATGGCTACCTTTGCCTAGTTTATCATATAAACTCCTTTCTGCCTCAAAATATGAAGATCTACCTGCTCATAGATCAAAGCACACTTCCACCCATGAGTCACTAGCAACTGCATTTTTGTACAATCCTGGATCAAGTCTTTGTTGAATCCTTTGGCACCCGATCCACACAATGGATTGTCCTAGAACAATTCAAAGTCGCACTTGTCTAAGCAAATATACACTGCACTGCTTTCATAAATTACTTAGAATAAAGCAACTCAGATCCCACCAAGTTATCCAAAACCTCTGAGAACGCCTTAGAAGCCACATGACCCTTGGACAGAGCTACCCTCCTCCAAGAGTAAACAATGTCAATGCCCAGGCACAGGAATCTGGTTCCTTACTTCATTCTGGAATCCCATGCTCAAAGCAAGGGACATTAGTGGAGGGTTCTGCCCTGTGTCCTAGCTCTGCTCAAAGTCTAATGCTCATCTGTTGAACAAAACTGCCATCCACGCACACAACTGCTTGAAAAGCTTCCAAGCAAACTGAGAGGCCATGGCAGAGAGGGGGAATCAAAGAACACGGGTAAGAAAAGTTAGGTCCAAAGTAAATATAGTACAAAATGCCAAGAATAGCCCAGAAAGACAGCTGCTGACCTTTTCCTCTAAAATCTACGTATCACAGTGCCAAATGCCCCATAACACTCTAATGCCAAGCCAGAATTACTACTACAGAGGGAAGATATGAAGCAAAGCCCACACAGACAAGCAGATCTGACAACGCCATGTCAATCTGCACTTGGGTGCAGATGTAAGCAGGGAGGATATTATCGAACTATAGTTAGCAAGGGATTATACACCGCAAGCTCAAGGCTGCCGTCTTCTCTACAGAGACCTCCTAAAAGAACAGTGTGCACCCAGCAGGCAGAGCCTCTGTCCTTGGATCACGATGCACAGACCCTTGAACTGGGCTAAATGGGGGGATTTATAAACCCACTTAAATCTATTCCCTATTTTCTACTTCTGAAGCAATGGAAGGCCTGGGCTTATTGGAACCCTGGTGTGGTAACCACTCACCTCCAAAGGAAAGGAGGAAGGGAGAGAGGGAGGGAGGGAGGAGGGAGGAGAAAGGAAGAATAGAAGAGAGAGCGAGAGAGAAAAGAAGAAATTCACATTTGGTAGCTGTCACAGAGAAAGCAAGGTCTTCTTTTTTTGTTTGTTTGGGCTTTTTGTTCTGTTTTGTTTTGTTTTATTTTTCGAGACAGGGTTTCTCTGTGTAGCCCTGGTTGTCCTGGAACTCACTCTGTAGACCAGGCTGGCCTCAAACTCAGAAATCCACCTGCCTCTGCCTCCCAAGTGCTGGGATTAAAGACGTGCACCACCACTGCCCCGGCTACAGTCTTCTAATTAAAGAAATAAATGCATGAAGACCTGAGACTGACCCCCCCCCTTGTTAAACATGTGGGAGGCTGTTTCTTTCTCTGTCTGCAGTAATACCAGCACGTTTGTCTCATATGGACACAGAGGAATTTTCTAATCACTGCTAATGTCCTAAGAATGGAAGATCCAGAAAAGACTCCTACAGTTTTGAGAAGAGAAGTAAATGGTACTCGACTTTCTCAAACTCTACCCACACCCACAAGTGTTCACCTGATGCAGTAAAAGGTCAACTAAATTCCCACTTGCTTTTCAAGAGGAGCCTAGGTGTCTGATGGAGAGACCTTAAGGAAAGGCTATGGGAAAGCTTAGGAGTTCCATGATGACAAGTCCCATTCTGACCAGAAAAAGCACCAGGCAGCGCACTGTGACCCATTCTGGTGAGAACTGTTATCCCAGCAGCACAGGTGACAGTCTCCCTGTATGGGCCTTGAACTGGCTCTGATTCTGGGATTTTCTTGTCAACTTCCTAATACCTGTATAGACTTTACCAATGGATTATTCCCAATACAAAAATCTATAATCCTAAATATTCTAAAATCCAATCCTCAGCACCACTCTCAAGAAATTTTAGGGGCTGAAGAGATGGCTCAGCAGTTAAGAGCACTGGCTGCTTGCTCTTCCGGAGGTCCTGAGTTCAATTCCCAGCAACCACATGGTGGTTCAGAACCATCTGTAGTGGGATCCAATGCCCTCTTCTGGTGTGTCTAAAGATAGCTACAGTGTACTCATATAAATGAAATAAATAAATCTTTTTTAAAAAAAAAAAAAAAGAAGAAGAAGAAATTTTAGAAACACTTCAAATTAAAGTCATGAGATCTTTTGTTTGTTGTTTTGGTATAATGTATTTCATATTAAGTATGCTCACTCCACAAAAAAAGTCAGGAAATAGAAACATCAATTCCAGGGAACAGAGTGATAAAGAGTGTAAGGGGGTTACACTCTGTCAGAGGCTGCACTGTGTCAGAGACTGCACTATGTTAGCTGCTACACTCTGTCAGAGGTTGCACTATGTCAGAGGCTACACTCTGTCTGAGGCTGCACTCTGTCAAAGGCTGCACTATGTCAGAGGCTGCACTATGTCAAAGGCTATATACTATGTCAGCAGCTACACTCTGTCAGAGGCTGCACTCTGTCAAAAGCTGCACTCTGCACTCTGTCAGAGGCTGCACTCTGTCAGAGGCTACACTCTGTCAGAGGCTGCACT
>JADRCH010000118.1:1339579-1380287 GCA_019843965.1 Rhynchomys soricoides | reverse complement strand
GTCAGAGGCTACACTCTGTCAGAGGCTGCACTCTGTCAGAGGCTACAATCTGTCAGAGACTGCAAACTGCAGGTTCACAGCAAAGTCCTATGTGGACACACAGGCAGGTCTGTGTGGGTGGAAGTCATCCAATGTTACAGCCTTTCTTATACCAATGAAGAGAAGGCAAAGGCATAGGTAGACTGGAGGCTCCACCTCATTCTTACACACGGTTCTGGCCATCCCCAAAAGTTGGTATAACCAGGTACAACAGGTTACACCTGGCCAAGAAAGCAAGAACCAGTAACACGGAGGAGGGACAAAGGCATTGCCTGTGCTCTTAGGCACATGATACTGCATCAATACTCAAGCGGCAGTTAGTGCCGCCCTAGCCAAAAGGACAAATGAATGGTACGTGGGTTTCGGTGCTTTCCTGTGCTGCTTCTGTCATCAGGCTCAGGACAGCCATAATGAGTAAGTGAAAAACACAATCGAATGTTGATTTTTATTCTGGAGATGGGGTCTAGCTATGTAGTTCAAAGCAGCCTCAAAAGCAGAATCCTCCTGTCTCAACCTCCCAAGTACTAAAATGATAAACATGCCATGACACACCCACCTTGACACTAATATTTAACTTTGTTTGGGATTTGTTGTGGTTGCCATCTGAGGCAGGGTGGCTCTGTGCTACCCTGGCTGTCCTGGAACTTGTTACATAGGCCAGGCTGAGTAACTGACAGAGATCCACCTGTTTCTGCCTCCCCAAATGCTAGGATTAAGACATGTACCACTCTACCAGGCACTGCTAGTATCTAGGTTGATGCTCTTAAATACATATTTCTTCAACATCTAAACAATAAAACAAGTCTAACATTTACAGAGAATGTTCTTAACTGCATGACTATAATGTGGGAACTGAGAATTGAAGACAGACATGAACCTTTAGCCATGACACCCCCACAGAATATGTCTCTCACAAAAGATCTCCTTCATCCCTCAACAGAAGAGGAGAGGAAACACAAGAAGACCCCAGTACAGAACCCCAATGTCTACTTTATGGATGTGAAAAGCCAGCACGCTATCACCATAGCCTTTAGCTTTGCACAAATGGTAGTCCTGTGTGTTAGTTTTACCACTGTCTTCTGTCAGCCTACAGAAAGTTGTCCCTTCAGGAGAAAGCATACTAAAAGCACCCTGAATCAAGAGTGGGAACCACCCCATTAAATAAACTGCTCTTTCTGGCTCAAGCACCTCTTCAAGTTCCCTTCTCACACTAGGCTATTTTGTTAGATCATGACTGCATCAAGGAACAATCATACTTCACACGTGCCACAGCTCTGACAGAGATGAATGACACTGACCACAGTCAGCTCGAAAGATACCTCAGACTGGCTGTGGTCTGCAGAATCAGTCACTCCCTGAGTCTTCACCAAAACCCTGACCATCAAGATACTGCAAAACACCCAGCCAGAGTTAAAAGCAATGCCAGAAATGACAATGTGCAAAATGACCCTGCTCCCCCACTGAATTCAGCTGACACAAGTAAATAACTAAGGTCTTCAGTGGAGGGCCCTACTGAGTGACACACCCAGGACACAGGACAGGTGTTTCCTATATCTTTCCTTTTCAATTTGAGGTTTAGGTTAGCATTCCCCTGCTTAGTTTCATAATGTTCTTTTTTAACTTGGAAATCACTATGTTGTATTAGATAGTCAGATAGCTGCTGGTCACAAGAATGAGAGGGCACCAAAGATACCAATTACAGCAGCAGTGCGCTCACTGAAGACACATCTGTATTAAACTGGAACTGGAAACTTATGGGGCATGACAATATCCGCATTTTACAGGTAAAGAAGCTGACCAAGTGGTCATGGGACAAGAAGAAGATGGAGCTGTGATCTGAAGAGAGAACTCCCTCAACAGAAATCTCTAAGGCCCACATCCATTATGAAAACTACATTTCTCTAGTTCAGTAATTTTATTCAGTTACTTCCTGACTCAAGATTCAGACTTTAGGGACTACTTTTCAAAGCTTTCTGAAAGGAAAACCAACATTTCCCCTGAGTCTAGCATGCTAGGTCAGATCTTCATCTCCCTAGACCCCACAGGTCTTACACCAGTCCCCCCTCTAGGATGTCACTTTCCCAGGCTCTTGATCTGGTCCACAGAGTGTTGTCACAGTTTCTAGGGCAATGCAGACACACCTCTCTCTAGACTCTCTGTTCTCCGAAATCCCTTTTTATGCCATGCAAATAAAACCTGTCTGTCCCAAGGGACCAGCCTAACACACCATGTGCATACCAGGGAAGACTTCTGCCTGGCCATGCCCCAGAGGACCTATGAAAACATCACCTGTTCCTGATGGGTATGGTGCTCAGAACGTCATAGGGAAGTAGGCCTATCACTTGGCCACCTAAGTATCAATACCTTTGCTTTCAAAGAAGTCTACTTTGACCTCACTCCACAGAACCTAAATTGCTGAGTGGTCCGTGAATGAACAAAACACAAGATAGGCACAGAAATAATTAAAGGGTCAAAACTGAATACTGGGCCATGTTAGACCCAAGAAAGACCATGTTAGAGAGAGTTAGGAGTCAACCATCCATGGATCTCTGTGGCCTTGAGGTGGTTAACCTCCCAAGGCCTCAAAGTTTCACACATAGAGGAAAGACCACACATCCTCCTCACTAGCTAGCTTAGCAGTTACGAGTACATACTGCTCTGGCCAAGGATCTGAGTTGGGTGCCCAGAACCCACGTGGAGGCTCACAACATCTTGCAATTCTAGCTCCAGTAGATCCAGCACTCTCTCCTGGGCACTGTGCACATATGCACATACCTGTCCCCACACATGCACATGCACATAATTAAAACAAAAAATAAGGGGCTAGAGAGATGATTCAGCCGTTAAGAGTACTGACTGCTAATCCAGAGACCCAAGTTTGATGGCCAGCAGCCATTTGTTGATTTACCACCATCTATAAGTCTAGTTCCAGGGACCCAATGTTCTCTTCTGGCGAGGCACCAGGATCCCAAGCTGGTGGGCAGACAAACACTCAGGCAAAACATCCATATACACAAATAAGTTCTTTTAAAAAATTCATATGTATGTACAGCATTAAAAATAGACTAAATAATACCTAAGTGTCCTGAAACTACACAATTAGATCTCATCAGAGCAAGGAGAAGGAAAAAAAGTAAACCACATTTAATAACAGAATGTCACATACAGACTGAGCAAAACGGAAAAAACACAAAGGAGTATATACTATGTGATTCTAATCATAATTTTAAAGGCAAGTAAAACTACTCGAAGACACCAGCAGTCAGGGCACTGGTTATTCCTGGGACCTCGAGGGCAGATGTGCAGCACCAGTGATTTTGTTACTACAGATGCCACATACACAGGTGGATTCATCTGTAACACCTTGTCCACACAGCTGTCTAGCAAGGGCATGTGCTTGCTCCTCTATGTGTGGAACATCCATCCAGGTCCAGCCATTTCTTAACTCTAACGTGAAACAGGGTTTCTCCTCTCTCCCTCCCTTCCTTCCTGTCAGGGTTCGTGAGGACCAGGATCACATTTCTATTGCAATCACAACTCGGAAGACCCCAGTGTCCTGCCACCACCACGATGGGAACGGCATTGTTTTGTTTTGGGTGTGGGTTTGGACACAGAGTTTCTCTGAATAGCCCTGGCTGTCCTGGAACACCTTCTAGAGACCAGGTGGACTCCAGTGCAGAGATCTGCCTGCCTCCACCTCCCAAGTGCTGGGATTAAACAGGTTGCAGCACCACCGCCCAGGAGGAATGGAATTCTAATATTACCAAGGGTATGGCAACCAAAAAGTCAGACAGTGCTGCGTCCACACTCACCACCCGGATGACTGACAGTGCACGCTGACCCCCAGCATCCTCCCTTCTCTTAGCCACTGAAATACCTACTCTGTAACTACCTGGGGGTGAGGCACCAGGGTCAGAGGAGTGTCTGGCACAAGGTAAAATGTAGAAGAACTTAGAGAATAAATCTGAACAAGTCAACCAAACACTTAACCACTTAGCACAAGTTTAGCACTAGTATCACCACTTGGCAAGAGGCGTGGGGAGAAGGGAGGCCACTAAGCCATGTGAAAACACTTCCTCAGCTTTCGAGGTCACTGAAGGGCCAACAAGCCTTACTCCTGTGGACAAGCTACCACAGGGTCTGAAGGCAAAGAGCAACAAAGCACCTGAGAAGGAAGAGGGCGGTGCCTTTGGTATGCTACCAGGCCTGTGCTGTCGTGCTCGATCCAAGCCAGATGAAGACTAGCTGGCAGACTGCTGTGGAGACACGTCTGAACCTGCACATGCCCATTCTCACCAGGCTGCCCTTGGAGTTTAGATGCTTATAAGGAGGGAGGGGTTCTCAGGTATGACGTGCTAACTGCTAACTACAGTATAAGGATGTCAGAAATGAACGGTTATGGGGTAAGCCTACTCACTTTAAAAAAAAAACAGGTTCAGCGTTGATTTCTCAGCTCTTGCAATCTTGCACGTCCTTAGCAAACTGATCCATAGAAGTTCGGTACTGAAAAGAAATCAAAATTATGTTAAAACAGATTTCAAATCATAGCACAGCAGGAAAAAAAGGCTTAGGTAGTAAATTGTTACATAAACAACTCACATCACGCTATCACGGGAGTTATTAAAACAAGGAAATTCACGTGAAGGACTTCTTCCACCGCCTTCCTTTCCCACACCTAGCACTCCCTTTTCTGCCTCTTTGGCCCCATGCTTTTCTGCACACCTCAGCTAAGGACAACCTCAAAAACTCCTTAACGTTGAATTTTTCTGCTAAAATCACCACCATTAACTTTTACAACCAAAGTACTCAGCACATGCTGGATGCTCTATGAACAGTTGTTAGGTAAACAAATGAATCGTGGTTTTTACAATACATCTGTCAGTCTGTATCTGCCCAGGAATTGGTTCTAGGATCTCCTGCTAGATACCAGAATCTCAAGATGCTCAAGGGCGTGTATGGCCAAAGCTCACCATCCTGTGTACTTAAAATCTGGTCTAGGTTACCTATAATACTATGTAAGCTGCCGTTACACTGTTTAGAATCCAGCCTCTTAAACCATAGGTGGATATCCAATATGGGATCACATAACTGAATGTAGAGTCATGAGAATTTTCACAGCAATAAAAGGTTTCAGACCAAAAATCAATTCAAAGTCAAACATGTAACAAATGTCGAATGTTTCTGGCAGTTTCAAAAGACTTGTCTGTCATGTACACAAAGCCTTCTGCTCTTGTAGAAGCATAAAGGCTTAAGTATGAAACGAAGATTTTTAATATCTTCCTAACACCATTCGTAATCACAGAAGTAACAAATTAGTACCTTTAGATTACACTGTGCTAGAATGCTTGGTTTTTTAAAATTTTTGTTTGAATCGCTTGCTTCAGTTTCTTCCTTTCTTTCTTTCAACTGTTAAAATGAATTCTGACTTGGGATTAGACAGAATTTTTAAGTTTTTCTTGAACAGCCCTAAACATACTTTAATCATTATTTGGCATACTTATGCAAAGTAGCATTCTCAGCACTATAAAATCAAATTTTCGTGAGGAGCAGAAGCAGGAGGGTCACAAGTTCAAGGCTACCCTGTGCTACTTCACAAGTTTTAGGCATCCTGGGCTGTGTGAGATCCTGTCTAAAAATAAAATACTAATCAACTAAAAACATTAAGATGCTCAGTGCCCCACAAAGTCAAATATGCAGCCATCCTTAACCATTAATATACATCAAAGAATCTTTTTTGATTCCTTAACAGTAGATGTTTGGCTTGTATATATACTTTAAGTGTCTACTTCCCAGGTCATGTAAAAATTTCTTGAGCAGAAATGGGTGACAAGTGGAAAGTTTAAGAAGCCCTGGCTTAGGGAGTAATGACAGGGTTGGGAATCATTCGGTCTGGGGACAGATGTAATTGCTCCAAATACTTTGTCCAACCCTGCTGAATCCACACGAGGTCCTGTAGATATGGGGCCAGATGTACATAGCTGTGTCAAGGTAAAAATAAGCTAGAAAATGCTTCCCTTCTAAGAGGAGCTGTGTGGACAACACAAGACAGCATGTACGTCTCAGGACCTGCCCCTCAGATACCCTTCCCTCTTTTCCATATTTCATCCATAAGAAAAAACACTCCCATGTATATGTATGAGGACAAAACATCCCCACCAAGACACGCTGACAAAGTAGCCTCAGGTGCCAAATCCAGCAGGGAAGAGACAATCAGCTCCAGCTGAAGGCATTTATTTACTTCTCCTCTTTATAAGAGCTCCAGGAACAGGGTTCCAACACTGAAACAGAACTCTTCCCTGGCAAGGCCATTGTAGGCAGGAGTGGAGGTGTCCATGGTCTTTAAGGAGTTTCTTATCCCTCATCAAATCACATCAGGAAAGTGTCTGTGCATAGTGCTTTTCCCAAAGTTAGCTTTACAGACACACTTCAGCCTGAGTTTCAGATCAAGCTTTGATCCAAAAACAAAATTCAACTGATAAGCAATTTTCTTGAATAGTGTCAGATCCCATGAAGCTGGAGTTCTATGAGGCTGTGAGCTGCCAGACGTGGGTGCTTTAAAGGTGACCTTGTAGGAAGGCCAGCTAGGTGCTTCTGAGAACCAAGGCAGGAGCCAGTGGGCATGTGTGACAGTGGGCATGTGTGACAGTGGGCAGAGCAACTTTACCTTCCTTTGTTTTATAATTCTGTCCAGAACTTAGTTAAAGTGACCCATTGACTTACTTATGAAAAGACTGAAATAATAAACATATGTAATAATAACAACAATAAATGCTAAGTGCAGAAAACCCCTTTAAAGGTAAAGCAATGAAAGCAAACAACGGCCATTTCAACCACTGTGAAACCCAATGTGCTAACACTGAGCAGACTGAAACACAAAATCCAATCTTCCCTTGTTGCTGGGGAATAAGTCCAGGGCCCCAACAAGTGCTAGACAAGCACTCTACACTGAGCTCAGCCCCAGTCCCACCCACCATCCCTCATGGGTCCTTTCTGGGAAAATGTGAGTTCTGGCCTGGATCCCAGAACCAAAAACAGCCCAGGGCTGGACCAGCTCATCCTTCCTTCAGCCTGTCATCATTGGCTACAAGAACAAGCAGAAGGTATCCGAACCGGACACCCCCTCACACACACACACACACACACACACACACACACACACACACCACACACACACACACACACACCACACACACACACAGACTTTTTCCTTTATAACTTACTCAACCTCATGTATTTCATTACAGTGCCACAAAAAAGCAAGACAGGAAAACCAGGGGACTGTGACAAAGAACAAGATACAATGGATTTCCCTAAACCTCTTCCTGGGTCCCACTACCATCAACCTCTCTGCTGGACATATGTCAAGGGTTCTGGTAGAATACTTTAAAGAGAGGAGAAGTATACACTGATATTCTATAACACCCACCTTAAAACATCTAAAATGTAAAAAGGGCCCATCAGAGAGTTAAGCACTGCCTGAACTTACTCCAGAGGAATTCTCTATAGATGACTGAGGGGCAGCAAATATCCAACCTGGCTCTCAGCACAAAGATCTAATTATCTGGCCCAAGCAGTACTGAATACATAAAAACATTGATAAACACTAACCATTAGCTTTTTGAGTTTTCACCATAGGCCCTATTTCCCTGAGTCAAAGATGGTCTTTGTTATGTTGTCTTAATGGAATGCAAGAGACTTTAGTCACTTCCTCAGAAACCAACCTAGACTATAAATACAAACTCACCAACACAGTCAGCCACTCACAAAAAGGCCCACTGGCAAGTTTAATTTAAAAACAAGAGCTCGTTATTAAACTGAAAAATAAGAAATAAAAGACCCAAACCCATATAAACAACATGTCTAGAAGAAAAACCCTCAGTGTACCAACAAGCACAATTAGAAATTGCTTTTTATTTGGCTCATAAGCCTTTTCTACATAGAGATTGTAGAAGAAAAAAACAGTCTGTATTTGTGTCCATCAAATAAAACAAACCCTGATCTTTCCACAACCTCAGGATCACAAGAAAATGCTCCAAGCCCTTAAACAAATGACTTCTATGCCACCCTTTAAAGAGACTCATTCATGACAGCTAATCTAAGTCCCTTTGCTGGTCTAAGGCCTGACCCTGTGCTAAGCAATGAATAGAGAGTAAAGCTAGTGTCTTCACAGTACCTCAAGCTCCAGGCGTGACTAAAGTGCCCAGAGAGGAACTTTACATAAGCAAACTGGCTTGCCACCTATTTGGGTAAATAAAATTTTGTCTGGAATACAGCTGTGTCTATGTGTCTACATACTGTCCATAGCTGCTGCTTGCAATATGCAATGCCAGGACTTAATAATACCAACAGAGACTGTAAGATACACCAAGTATAAGCTGTTTAGTATCTGGCCCTTTAAGAAAAAGTTTGCAGGGAGGCCTAGGTCCAGCCTGTGTATGTTCTTTGGTTGGTGTTTCAGACTCTGAGAGCCCAGATTAGTCCAGGTTAGTTGACTCTGTTGGTCTTCCTGTGGAATTCCTACTCCCTTTGGGGCCCACAATCCTTGCTCCTATTCTTCTGTAAGAGTCCCCAAGCTCCATCCACTGTTTGGCTGTGGATGTCTATATCTGTCTGAGTCAGCTGCTGAGTGAAGCCTCTCAGAGGACAACGTGCTCCCCACACATATGCAGCAGGTGTGCAGCTTGGTCTTCACGTGGGTCCCGAACAACTGGAGCAGGGGCTATCCCAAAGCTGTTGCCTGTACGTGGAATATGTTCTTCTAGCTGGGCTGCCTTGTCTGGCCTCAGTGGGACAGGAAGCACCTAGCCTTGAAGAGACTTGAGGTGCCAGAGTGGGGGTGGGGAGGTATACAGATGGGGACCCACCCGCTCAAAGGAGAAAGGGAGAAATGGGGGAAGGATTGTGGGAGGGGGTGACCAGGAGTAGGGCAGTGAGCAGGATATAAAGTGAGTAAGTAAAAAATAAAATTAAACAAAAAAAAAAAAAAAAAAGAAAAAGAAAAAGGTTGTCCTCTCTAAAGCTGCTTAAGTGACCACCAATCCTAGCCGAGTGGCACTGCCTCATTTTCTACCTAACCTGTTTAACCTTCGGCTGCTTTGTTTATACCACTTATGATACACTAATTACTAATGTTCATTGGGAAAAACAGACACCAGGTACTGAGAGCTTTATCTTTAGTAAGTAAACAAAAACATTAGCTCATTTAATTCAGACAAAAATCTCACATGGAAAATAAATTAGAGAACTGGGGCAGAGGTATTAAGTAACCCGCCCGAGGCTACGTAATGAGTGCTGAGTCAGGACCAGAGCCCAGGTAACCCAGCTAAACAGCCCATATTCTTCATCTCTAGGCTACGATGACATTAATCTAATGTCAGCAGGCCATATAAAATACAACCAAATCTCAAAGGCTTATTAGTTTTAAAGGCTGTGTCAATACAATAAAGTGCCACTCTTGATTCGATATCTACAATAATATAAGTTGGGCTTTCCTACATGTTTTAGTTCTTTCTGGTGCTATAGTTAGACCTAATCTTAGGGTATTAGAAACATAAAAGCCAAGCCAGGCAGTGGTGGTGCATGTCTTTAATCCCAGCACTTGGGAGGCAGAGGCAGGCAAATTTCTGAGTTCGAGGCCAGCCTGGTCTGCAGAGTGAGTTCCAGGACAGCCAGGGCTACACAGAGAAACCCTGTCTCAAAAAAACAAAAACAAACAAACAAACAACAACAACAACAAAACAGAAAGAAACATAAAAGCCACCATATTCTTTACTGTGATAAGTAGTTCAAAAAGTTAACTGATCACATGGATCTTATGCTAGCACTGCTGGAGGCTTAGGCTTTTCAGGATAACCAGACAAGACCTTTTCCAGATGTGTACCCACTTGGTCTCACTGTTCCCATGAGGCTTCCACCTGGGAGAGGTGGAACAAACACTGACAGGAATCATGCAGCCACAGCCACCCATCCGTGAACAGGAAGAAGCGCCTCGCTGAATCATCCCCACACTTCCTGCTTCCCTGGGATTTCTGGAGGAAGTGTGTCACCTCCATGTGACCTAGTGCCCTTTTGTACTGAAAACAGGTTGATGAGGCTCCAACTGACTGGAGGGAATTTTAAGGAGCTTCTCAGCCTGGTCCCTGTGTAGGCAGAGCTGTCCCAGGTCTCCTTCTAACCAGGCTAGCCCCCAGCTGGTTTTACGTGCCTGTCGACTTTCACACTGTAGTGTGAATCCCATTCCATTTCAACCTCACCTCTTGTTTCGGGTCTTTCCCAGCCCTGCTTTTCCTCTAGCCTATCACATCTGTTCCTCCGAGGCTGGGCTCCTTCTGACGCCTTTATTAGGTACTGACCTCACCGTAAGCTCACAGTGTCTGCACTCCGTCCTGTGCAGTGTTACAGGTATTTCTCTCCCTGAAGAGGCTCACAACCTAGCAGAGGAAATGGGTAACAGAGACTAAAGCAAAGTTGTACATGAAAGGTTCATTGCTCCGCAGGCTCCTGACTGTCAAATCTAAAAGTTCTGAGGACAGAGAGGTATCTGGACTGGACATTAAGGAAAGACCAGTGGAGGCCGAATGGCTGTTTCTAAAGGTAGAAGGGTAACCCCAAGGTAAGTTTATGTCACAGATTCCAGAGGCAGACAGACCTGTGGCTGGAATTGTGTGCATAGGAGTTCAGATCAAATTCACTGGCCTGGAGTCTAACTCAGCTACATACTGGGAGTGGGTTCCTAAGTCTTGTGTGAATCACAGCACCTCGCATCTGTTCTCACTGCAGACAGCATTAGCTTTTTCTCTCATCCATCCTCTGGGGAATTCAATCGCACACAGACTTCACACTCTAAATATCCCCACGGCTCTCAGTAAGCAGCTGTAGATTGTCTCAGAAAGACACTTGGCACATGCCAGCTTTCAATTCAGGGTCCTCAGCAGCAGCACTAAGTTAAGCTGTTTCATGTTGAGCAAATTTCAGTCACAAGCTGGGGCTGTGTGGCTAGTTACATGCATACCCACTTCCTGAGCAATGGGTAGTATGTCTAGTTACATGGTGATGCTACTAACCAATAACATAACATCTTTGTATTCCAACACTGCTTTGCTTTCTGCCTATCTAGCAATTTCTAAGAGAAGACAAAAACTATTTTGTTGTGGGACAGGAAGAAAAACAAAGCTAGCAATGAGACTGAAGATCAGGTTGAGTACTACAAGAAAGACATGGTCCTTAGCTTCAAGAAAACAAGGACACTGGAGCTGGAGAGATGGGTCCACAGTTAAGAGCACTGGCTGCTCCTCCAGAGGATCTGGGTTCAACCCTCAGCACCTTCATGGCAGTTACAACTGTCAGTAACACCAGTCCTAGGAATCTGATACCCTCTTTCTTCTGCACACATGTGGTATGCAAGCACATGCAGGCAAAAGCAACTTAAACACTTAAAATAAATAAGACTTAAAACCACTAAATTGAAGGGAGGGGGAAATCAGATGTTCAGATACTATTGTACCTTTTTAGGTCCAAAGCTAGACAAAGGGAGGGTTTCTTCCCTCTGGTTTTTACAGGGCTCAGTGTACAGGTTCTTGTGTGTCACCATAATACAATCACTGAGCTTTAAAACCAGAAGAATAAAGCTGGGCATGGTGGCACACACTTCTAATCCCAGCATGAGGAAGGCAGAAGCAGCCAGATCTCTGTGAGTTCAAGGCTGGCCTGGTCTGCATAGTGAGTTCCAGGACAGCCAGGATTACATATAGAGACCTTATCTCAAATAAATACACACACACACACACACAGAAAAAGAGACAGAGAGACAGACAGACAGACCTACCAGAGGAATATGTAATCTGACAGTGATATTTGAGGTCCTCCCCTAATAAAATAATACCCCTGTCATCCCTGTAGTTTCCTGAAGATTCCAAAGTGTTTGCATTTGCCCTGAGTACACCAAAAAGAGCAATATGCTGCTGCATAATCATCATTGGGTTGGTTAATAATGAGTTGTTTTAAATAATACTGGAAAGTGTCCTTCCACCCCCAAGAAAGATTCTAATTGAAAGCTCCTAAGCAGCTTGGGAATTTAAGCACTGTTACTCTCTGAAAGTTCCTTCTGAACTGAGTGCAATGACTACAGTCTACCACTAAGTCATACACAAATAAGCACATACATAGCCGAATGACACAGTACACGTGGAGATTAGCACCGTTCAGATTCTAAGTGTATCAGTCTCTGTGGCAAACACATAAGACTATGGTACACGTTTTATACAACAAAGCACTGAGGCAAAGTGAATCATAAAGGACAACTGCAAAATCCCCTATCAGTGTGTTAATTCCAACATGCAGAATATGAGACTGTGCATATGAGACTGTGCACTTCAGAACATCAGAGACCGTCCTACTGCCAGCACACCTGAAGGAGCCTCACGGCAGTGAGTACAAACTCATCACATACTAGCAGAGAAAGTGTCCTGCAAATACCGTGAAATACACTGAGTTCCTATTGAAATAAGGAAGAAATGATCCAGCCACCCCTAAGACACTGCCACCTACACCCAAGACTTTCTGCAGAATCAAGCTTTTCCACCAAATCACTAACACATGTCTGCAAACATTAAAATGCTCAGGTCCCTCAGCACAATGGAGTTTACACAGCTGAGTGCGTTAGTAAAATCAGTGGCATCAGCTCATTGCTATACAACACTTGATCAAGTCAGTAGAACACCACACAGCAGCAGACAAACCTCAGTAAGGTCACCATAGATCTGGGAAGTGGGTAGCCTGCTCGGGACTTTATCGCTGCCGTCCAGACTCCTCCCTTTAAATGCTGCTTCCGTGAAAGATGGAAATACACAATAGCATGCAAATTTTGAAAACTTCAAGAGACTCCATCACAATTCTAAAAAGGAGACAGGCTAAAACATTTCCCACTCAAGAGCCCCAAATGCTAATTAAGGAAATAACAGGACATGGGGACATGTTTCAAGCCACCACCACCAAAAAAAAAAAGCTAGCCTATTTTTTAAAAACCATACTAACCAAGGCCAACACCAAAGCTTTCCTCACCTTCGTAAGAAAATTTTATGTTCTCTCTCTCTGACTGACTCTCTCTCTCTCTCTCTCTCTCTCCATTTTAGAAGAGAACAGAATGTTAGATGCTTGTACAGTAGGGTAAGTTAAAAACTGGCAATGGTTGCCAAAAGTCTTAAATATATAACAGCCTTGATTCAGTTTCCATGTTAAGTTTAAGCTGGACAGATGATGAAGAAAGTGAATATATTTTTCACAATGATGTTATTTACATGATACAATCATGGAGCTGACCTTCAATATATAAGAAGCATTCAAGTCAGGGACAAAGAAGGTTTTTCTTTTTTTTGGACAAAGTGCTTGTCATGTGCCAAGTATGGCATTCAAGGAAATTAAAAAAAAAAACCACTTCATGAATTCTAGTCTGCTGAGTTGGAAGGAGTGAAAAGATTCAATGGTCTTATGTTTTAATTATTAGTAACATGAATTTTCGATTAAAACTTGTATTCAGTACCTACCATGTGATTACACTCTACTGGGTATAAAATTTAAAAAGCACAGAATCTTTCTAAAGAAGAGACTTAGAAACAAAGTTTATTAATATTCTACAAAATAAGCTAATGGAGTATAATGACCGATGCCATTGTAGATGCACAGATGAAGAAAAGCTGAGGAAGCCAAAATGGAAGAGTGGCTCACAACTAAAGACAGTGTGTGGCAAGGCCTCCTAAAGAAGAGAGAATGAGTTAGACCAGCGGTTTCAGCCTTCCTAACACTGCGATGCTCTCATGCAGTTCCTCATGTGGTGGTGACCCCCACAACCATAAAACTGTTTCACTGATACTTCATAACTCCAATTTTGCCACTGTTATGAATCGTAATGTAAACGTCTACTAGGTAGGATCTAATTCATGACCCTCAAAGAGGTTGAGACCCACAGATTGAGAACTGCTGGGTTAGACAGCTGTGTAACAATATAAACTTCCCTGTAGCTAAGAGAGGGTAGGGAGAAGCAAGAAGAAAACCAGCCACAGAAAACAGAACAGTGGGGCCAAGATAGAGTGTTCCCCAATAGCCACTGGTTCCAATGGGCTGGAGCAGAGAGTATCTGGAGAGACAGTGAGAGAAGAGTCTAGAATGATACTTGACAGCACTGGCAAGCAAGGCAGTAAGCTTTGCTAACTCACTGTCTTTGGGGTTTTCCAGGCCAAGGAGTAGCCTGGCCAGAGCTGGGCTTTCCACAAGGTAACATGGACACATGAGGAACCAGAGAAAGACAAGGAGAAGCCACTGGTGGCTAATTTGTAAGTGGAAGCCTTCAAAGGAAGATATGGAGAGCAGCAAAGTTTTAGAAGAAAAAATGTCACTCTGAAATTGAACAGGAGCCAGAAGAACTGGGTGAGTGACAAAGAGTTGAAGTGAGTCCCATTCCAAGAGGTAGAGTTGGGTCAGGAGTACCAACAATAAGAGTACAGCAAACAGTGATAAAAAAAAAAAAAAAATCTTTGAGAGGGCTGGAGAGATGGCTCAGCGGGTAAGAGCGCAAACTGCTCTTCCAGAGGTTGTGAGTTCAAATCCCAGCAACCACATGGCAGCTCATAACCATCTGTAATGGAATCTGATGTCCTCGTCTGGGGTGTCTGAAGATGGCTACAGTGTATTTGCATATAAATAAATAAATAAATAAATCAATCCTTGGGCCAGAGAGAGAAAGGAAAAAAATCTTCGAAATAAAGTATGTGGGACACAGCAGTGTGGACAAGTAAACACAGATGGTAACGTTACGTTCAAAGATGAAAATTCAAGTCAGTGTAATCTCAGAACCTCAAGACCGAGAGTAACGGCCTGAGTTAGAATAAGAGTTAAAGGAGTGAGGAGATCCTGGGGGTGTAAAGGGAACAAGGAAAAGGAGGGGCATGGCATGAAGACAGTGAGACATAGAAGGAAAGTACAGCCAGAGTACTTTATCATGTCTATAAAAATACACAATACAAATACAAAACGCAAATACACTCATTTGTTCAATTAATATCTGCAAAAAATATAAAAAAGCAAAGACAACAGCTGAGTAGGGCAGTGAACACCTGTAGTCTCAGTACTTCAGAGTCAGAGACAGAAGATCAGGAGTTCAAAAGAAACCTCAGCTACACATGGCTACGTGAGACCCTGCCTCAATCAAATCAATCAAATAATGAATGCAAAGCCCTATAAACCCAATTAGCCATGAAAGAGAAATGATGAGGCCCTGGGGACCCAGGTAAGCAGCTGGAAAGAGGTTATAGAATCATTCCCAGTCTAACAAGTTGAGATGGGCCATCAGGACCAACAGCAAAGGTACAGAGAACTTCAAGAGAGTTCAGGAGTAAAGGGGACATATTAAGTGTCTTTATGTAGAGAAAAGAAAGTCGTGGACAAAGGGTTAAACCCCTGAGACAGAACAGAAAACACAGAATGCATTGAAGACCAAGAAAGGGAGACAAAAGAGACAAGATGCTAAGGTGGCAAAGGAAAGTGACCGTTTGGTGGCCTACCCAGGATGATCTCAACATGATCAGATTTCACACTGAAAAACAGACATTTGAGTTTTCCAGTTAAAACAGAGAAGGGAGCAACACTAAGGCCAAGCTCCCATGGGGCAAAGGTCAACACACACAAACACACACACACACACACACACACACACACACGGGCTGCACTTACAGTCCCTGCCTCTTGACTCATTTCTTAATTTCTCAGTAATCTCAATGCCTCCTGCTGGCATTTGAATATGTGACCCCTGGCCTGGACTTTTCAATAAATAAAGGAAATGACATCATCCCTAGACAGTAAGTGGGGATTGTAGAAAGAGACTTAAAAAGTATGGGGAAGAAATCATAACAGCTTCAAAAAGTGGGTAGGAAGTCAGCAGATGAAAAATCAAAAGACTGTTGTCTGCCCTTCTGCCAAAGAGACGACAGTGATCTGTCACTTGGCCCAGCAGCACCCACAGTCTAGAAGCAGAGGTCACAGAGTAGTCATGACATTAAACAAGACTAAAGGGTCTAGGGTGCTAGTCAGGACCTTGGTGAGGATAGTGGCCACTGCCAACACCTAGAAAGGTTGACAGTGGCCTGGGAAAAGAAAGAGACTCCATGAGGGCAGAGATAAGCAGGAAGGAGGGACCTGGAAAGCAGGAAGATTCCCCCTGGAGGTTTTCTGGCAGCAAGTTGCAAATAATATTTGTGCAAAATTCTGGATGACAGACACATCAAAGGCTATGTGGAAGACAAAGTGGAGGCCTCTGAAGGAAAGCACAGAACGGAAAAGCTGATCATGGAGAGTCGCCTTTCATTTACCTTCACCTCTTCAACTTCTAAACATCAACTACATCCTATTTCTTCTTTATTTAAAAAGGGGGAAAATAAAATGAGACTTGGCAAACTGTGCTGAAAAAGTTCACAGAACTGTACTTGTGAGATGAATCAAACGGGTGTGTTCTGCTCTGCCGCTTTGATGCAGGGATTAAGCCCCTGGCCTTGCACACTGCACATGTACACCCCCCCCCACTGTGCCACACCAACAGCCCCCAAGGGAATGCTTAAGAAGAGTGTTCTTAAACTACTCTATTGATTTACTCTCAAACAGCCATAAAAAGTATACTGGTTCTTCTTATGAGCAGAATGCTGCCTCCACCACCTCCAACTGAGGAGAGAGGCCCAACTTTACTAAGTCAGCATCCCAGACATATCACATGCAGCTAGAATCAGAAGGAACTAATGTTTATAACTGGCTCACTCAGAATCTGAACCCTGAGGTCTACATATCCCATAAGCCCGCTAATGTCTTTAAAGCTCATACCTCAAAATGACAAACTAAACACAGACTTCTCCAAAGTTCCACCAACAGGCAGGATGATGGCTGTGAATGCATGAGTCAAGAATGCATGTTATGCCACTGAATGCTAAGATGGCAGCCCTTGAGGCCCAGCTTCCAGAATCTGCTATTTGCTTTTTCAGTGAGAATGGACTCAGAATCTGTTCTTTAATCTTCAAATTAAATTTTTTAAAAATGAGGCTAGGGCTTTTAAAGAAGGCTCAGTGGGTAAAGGTGCTTGACATCAAGGTAATGATCTGGGTTCAACCCCATGAACACACAAGGAGGAAGGAGAGAACCAACTCTTTCAAGCTATTGTCTGACCTTCACATATGCACTGTGACGCACCCATGCGCAAGTGTGTGTGCACACACAAAATTTGTTAAATGTACTTTTTAAAAAAAGAATCCCAAATTGTGTGTTTGTGTTTTTAATGAAACTAAAGCAATCTTTTTAACAGTCTTAGAATATAAGTTACCATGAGCTTTTCTTTGGTTGTGAGCGTAGCCTTTAAGGGCTGAGCCATCTCTCCAACCCAAGCCTTTTCCCCGTACTAAAAACCGTGGTATAGATTGAACAACCCAGCCCAAATCCAAAATACTCTGAAAAAGTCTGAGCATTTTCCATGCTCAGTCCAAAAATCTACACAAACATTCCAAAAATCTGAAGAACTCTGAAATCTGAAAGACATACGAGGCCAAGCATTTTAACAAGAGAGTCCCCTCCCAGAACGCCCGTTTGGAAAGGCTCAGGGAAACAAAAAGTTAACAGTGCACTTGCTTCATGGCCGGGGAGATAATGCAAGCCCAGAATCTAAAAGGTGCAAAGGCAATTCTAATACTCAAGTCTCCTCATTATGTGTGACTCTCACATACCTGACCCATCCTTAGACCAACTACCTGCTAAGAGTTTCCAGAGAATAGCAAACTATTGATACATAAATAGTTTATGTATCAACATAAATCAATATATTTCACCACAGGGCAGAACAGCAGCATGTGGCAACATTTTAAATTCATGAAAGCTGTGACCCACAAACACTGCTCCCAGGAATCCACAAAAATGGGCTGTTTACCAAGCAACTCAGTGAGCAACTAGGGATGACTTACATCAAAGAGCAGAGTCCAGCCCAACAGAACATGGTGTAGTCATTTAAAAACTAAGCGGCGTATGTTACAGAAAGGCATTCATCACACGTTAGGAGTCGCAAAAAACAACCTTTTAAAGTACCTGGGTGACAGAACTTCTATAAACCCACAAAACCTTCCAAAACTGATGTGCAACTTGTGTTTATTCTAACAGAAAAGGGAACAGAGGACGTGGGGGTGGGGGGAGGCAGAACTCAAAAAACTGAACACAAGAAAACAGCACAGTGAAATAGCTATGGAGCCTAACAGGGAGTGCTCAAAAGAAGAAACAGAAGGGCTGAGGAATACTCTCTGAACCGTTCACCAAACCCAGCCATCAGGGAAATACACAGTTATAACTACTTTGAGATTTCCTCTAGAAATAGTTAAGATCAAGAAAACAAAGGACAGCAAATGCTAGCGAGGATATGGGAACAGGAACCCCCACGAACTGCTGGGAGGAGCACACATTGGTGAGGTCACATTGGATATAAATGGCGGTTCCTCAAAAAAACTAGAAATAGATCTACCATACGACACGACTCTACCACTCTACCACTCCTGGGCATTGACCCAAAACACTCTACAGCCTAATACAGAGATCCGTGCTCATTCCTGTGCAACAGCCAGGACTTGGAAGCTCCCTAGAGGCTCATCTGCTAATGAATGGATAGTGAAAATGTGGAACCTATACACAACGGAATTTTATTCCACTGTGAGGAAAAGTAAACGGTGCAGTAAAGGGCGGAGCTTTAAAGTATCTCAGACACAGAAAGACAGACAGACATTACATGTTCTTACCCACTTATGCCTCTTACTGCTGACTCAAGTCTGCGTGTTTAATTTGGATACCTGTTGAATGGAGGACACTGTAACCGGACCACCGATGTGAAGGGGGAAGACAGACCTTAAAGTCTGGGGAAGAGGAAAGGTGGGGAGGGGGATGGGAGGGGAGGGTGGGCCAGGAGATAAATGAGAGGAAAAACAAACACTAAGGATGTTTGGGAAAGCCGCGCGGAACCCTAGTATTTCATAAACTACACACACACACACACACACACACACACACACACACACACGAGCACATGTGCATGCCCATGCGCACTCACCAAACAATACAGGATCCTGCCATTGCTTCTTGATTAACTAGAAAGTTTACTCCCTGCTGGCTAGTTACAGAAGGTCCTATGCAGGCTGCGGGGGGTAGGGGGGGGTGGGGGGGGGTGTGCAAAACCAGCCTTGCCTAGGTGTAACTAGTATAATAACCAGCATGAAAAGATAAATCCATGGGTGTGATAGTAGGATGAAGATTATGGGGGTAACCAACAGCTTGCTTTCCTGTTGAATTTGAGGAAGAGAGGCATCCCTACTATTGTAAGCTTGGCCAAACCCCATGGCTAGGGAGCTCTCGAGGTCCTACAGGTAAATGTATTACCATTATTTTGCTGAATAGACATAACACCCAACCACCTCCAAAGCCGCATCTCTGTGTCACACATTAGTATTGCTCTCAGACCTCATCTTCTCTGTGCAGTGAAGGATGCTTTACATAGAAACTCACAACAAATCAGAGCTCTCAGCCACTAATGTGACATCCATATCATACCTCTTACCCCTCACACTCAGAAACCATCTTCAAAGAGGAGGAAGAAAGATTTTTAAGAGCCAGAGATCAGGGAAGACTAGAGAAATCTGTTATTCCCCACCCCACCCCACCCCACCCCCCGTTTAGTTTACAGGCCTTGAAACTATCAGTTAATGCAAAGGGAGAGCTTTCTTCTGAATGGGCCAAAATCAGCAGTACTTCTCTCTTCCTGGGGTCAGGTTCACTTGTAAACACCTCCACCCATGCAGGTTAACTCATTTATTGTTTGAGAGGAAAAGTGCCCAGGACAACGATGTGGTTCAGACACAGAGAAGTGGGCCCTATGGGCAGAATCTGGAGGATCATCCAAGCTAGATTTAGATCCCAGCTCCACCCTTTCAAGTTACCAACCCCAATTTACTCAACTTAAAATAGAAGGCTAAGCCACCTTAACTGGACATTTGTGACAGAGAACTCCCAGGCAAACCATACAAAGTGGCATCTGTCACAAAAGCGTGACAGCCAGGCCTTCTTTAAGAAACAACTGCACAGGCTGGACATTAGCAGCATGTATGAGATTCAAATCACAGCCCTCTGGGCTCTTCTTTCTCCCTTCTATCTGTGCACAGCAAGGTTACCTCAGGAAAATACAAGTCCCTTCAGGACATAGCAGTTTATGTCTGCACTCCTAGGATTGGGGAGGTTGAAGCAGAAAGATCGTCGGGAGTTCTAAGCTAGCTACGAATGTATGATTGAAAGACCTTGTCTCAAAAGAGCTCAAAACAAACAAACACAACAAAACCAACAATAGCAACAACAACAGAATTCCCAAAAGCATGGTTTATTTCTCTGTGCTAGGGAACACTCATCCTTCCTAGGGAAAGACCTCTTTCAAGGCTCCAGCCAGGTCCTCACAGGCTAGCCAATCACTTTTTCTCTTTATTTTTATTTACTTATTTTAACTTGGTTCTTTGAGGCAGGGCCTCCTGTGGCTGAGGCTCAGGAAGGCTGACTCCTCCTGAGCACTGACTGGAATGACAGGTCAAAGCTGCCTTGTCTGAGAGTCATTTAACTCTAAAATAAAAGACTGTAGTCTGCTATTTGAGAATAAGGGGGGGAAACCCTTGGAACTGTAATATATTTCACAGGAGGACAAAGTTTCAAGTGTCAATTTGTGAAACATTCACATGTGACGTCTCTGGGTACATCTCTGCAGAAGAGCACAGCGAAGGTGGTCTGTTCTGTCATCACAGGAAGCCTTGGCCATCAGCACGTGAAGTACTGGCATAAATGACAAAAACAGTGTTTGGGGTCTTGAGGAGGAGGAATACACAACGTTACCATCTCCTAGTCTGTGTGTCCTTGTTAGAGAATGTCAACTTAGCCCACTTACGCATATTTTTCATGTTGGGAAATAGCAGGGTTTGTTCACATTGATGCTACGTATGTGTACAGAAGCTTCGCTATTTAATTTTCGTGTCTGGGAAGAGAAGCCTGTAATTATGCCATGAGGCAAAACTATAATTAGGTCTTCTATTACCATAGATATCTATCTCTATGATCCGATTGTAAACCAGCAGAGGGTCTGGTACTGTGTTACTCAGTTAACTTTTTTCTCTCCTAGGCCAGCACACCCCTCAGGCTTCAGGAAACATGGGGAAATCTTAGCTAAAAGGTTTGTTTGCTTGCTTGCTTGTTTAATAAAAAATTTAAGCTATTATAATTATCATCAGAACTTGCCATCGATAAGGTTTTTCAATATATTTAATAACACTGAAAAATCATGAATAGAGCTGAAGAGATGGCTCAAAGTGTTTACTGTGTCAGCATAAGGACCAGAGTTCAGATCTCCTGCACCTATATCAAAATCAGGACAGCAGTGTGTACCTTTAATCTCAGCCCCGAAAGGGAGAAAAGAGGAGCCCTGAGGCTTGCTGGACAGCCAGGCTAGTCAAAATGATAAGTCCTAGGTTAAGTGAGAGAGCCTGTGTCAAAAAAACAAGGTGAGGAAGACATTTAATATCAACCTCCAGCCTCACATACATAAGTGTTCACACACGCACACATGCACACACACACATACGCAAGCTAACTAGGGTATGTCTCAATCACAGAATACCAGAAGTTCTGGGTTCCATAATCATGTTAGCAAGCCAGCGAATTAATAAATAATCACTAATAACCCATTTTTAGGCTGTAGACCCTATCCAGGTTAAATAAACGAGACCAAACCAACTGCATGGTATGCTTTGCACTTATTCACTTACATTTCTGCCCTGCAGGAAGAAAACGCACACAATTTATAACTTACACAATATAAGCAGCATGTTTGTGTGGGGGCACTAGGGGGAGAGAGCAAACATATTAAACTATTTCCCCAGCCCCTACCCCTTATGAGTAAGGTATTTCTCCACCTACATAGAATATTGTGTGTGGCATTATACGTACGCACATGTGTGCGTGCGCATACACATACACACACACACACACACACACACACACACACACACGAAGACACAATCACATATAAGCTCACTTTCCTGTACTGCTGCCCTCCTGAGAAACAGGCAGATGAAGAGAGTAGCTCTTTCCAATTTTAATTATATGATCTAACTGCATGCAGCCTCATTTATCTAAAAATTGCATTTTCTAAGAACCAAATACTTTCAGAAAAGCACAGATCTCAGGAAAAGCAAAAGGTGTGAGAAGCAGCATGCATACGCATGCTAACAAAGCACTTATAAATGATGCAGTACAAACAATTCAGCCAGCTTACACTCAAACATGCCCAATTACAGGCTCCATTTAGAACTCTCAGACAGTGAGAATTCTCCTAGGCAAATGGAATCACAGAAGGCAGCTCATGTTCCAATAATTATATGTTTGTCCCTAATAAATCTGAATTACTCATTTCTAATATAAAATCTCCAGGAAAGTGGTTAGCACTTAAATAGATAAGAGTATACCATGCCTAGAAGACTGGGCACTTCCCAAACTGGCTGGAAGGTAAAAATAGCACTGACATAGACACCCACGTACAAAAGGCAGAAGGTTTTGTTTGTTTGTTTTGTGTTTTGATACAGGGTTTTTCTGTGCAGTGCTGGCTGTTCTCAAACTCTGGAGACCAGGTTGGACTCATAGAGATCCACCTGCCTCTGCCTCCCAAGTGCTGGAACTAAAGGCGTGCGCCACCATCACCTGGCGAAAGACAGTTTTAAAGCCATAGAGCACCTAATAAACATCTGTGATAATAAACATCATCTGACAGTCCTGTGTCTCTGTTAAACTGACTTAACTTTTCAGATTACTCCCTTTCCTTGTGTAAAAGTAAACACTATTACCATGGTGATACTCCTAAAACTTTGTATTCGATACCAAAAAAGGAAGAACTACAGGAGAAAACTTAACATTCATTAATTTAAAAATAAATCAAATGCCCAGTACCGTGGTTCATGCTTTTAATCCCAGCATTTGGGAGGCAAATGCAGGTGGATCTCTGAGTTCAAGGTCTACAGAGCAAGTCAGATGTACACAGAGAAACCTTGTCTCAATAAATAAATAAATAAATAAATAAATAAATAAATAAATAGATGTATTTTCACATGAGAGGACTCAACACACTTTCAGATTCTGAAACTAAAAAGAAATAAAATCCAAGCCATTGAGGCATAGAGTGAGCCCCAGTAGAGGACATGGGTCAGTGGGACAATTGGTCTTCACCGAGTTAAGATTCCAGCCTTCCCTCACTCTCCACATACATATACCCTAGCGAACGTATTAGCTCCAAACCTTTCTAAAAAGTCTTGTCTGAAAACTAAAGCCTAACGGTGAGGTGGTTCCTTAGGTCATTCTGTCAGCCCTTCCACCACATTCTCTCATGCTTAATCAAGGATTAGAAGTCAGAGCTATACTGGATTTCCTGCCCTCAGTAAGAAAGGACAATACACTGTAGAACAAGAAACAGTAAATGCAGGACTCAAACTCCATTTGGAATTCCCAATTCCCATAGCCTAACCTCCTAGCAAGGCTCTACGACAAAATCTACACAGCTGGAATCTGGGCTTTCATCACTTTCTGGTTATTGCTGTGACAGTGGAGATACTGCAAAGCCAATTTTCCATTCTAGGACAGCAAATATTGTCATTGGCAGAGAACAGAAACAGTGCTCAAAGATCCAAGTTGGACAGCTATTGTTTTGTAAAATAGTTATATGTTTCATTAACATACAGAAATGGATGCTGATGATCTCTGTTACTCTTCATGGCTAAAGGAAATACTGTTAACCATTTACATGTATGTCAGAAATTAATTTAAAGTTAAAGTGTGAGAAATTAAAAGCCTACACTAAAGCTTTCGTTTCTCCAGCAGATTTTAAAATTGGCCTATCAACCATAAACGGATTACTCAAAACCAGCATATCATGCCAAGAAAATTCTTCACCCCAATAGCAACAGATGTCTTCAGGAAGCAGCTTTAGTCACTAAGCAAGTTGCTAATTCCAAAGTATTCTGTATTCTTTATTTATAACTCAACTTAAGCTTCACAATTAAGTTCGAATACTGTAAGTTTAACACTAACAAGTAATAGCTTTTCCTACATATGTGAACGTAAGCATACATTACATACACATAAAATACGGCACCTAATGTAAAATGTGAGCTACAATTCTACCTAAAGGATGGCCTTAAAAATATGCTTAGTAATCTGACCAGGCACACAAGCATAAAGCGGGGGCTCTTGCTCCCACAAATTACTTCTTAAAACACTTGGGTCCTAAGAAATTCAAGCTCACTAACAGAGTTTAATTCTGGGTCATCAATCCCTGAGCTGTTTCAGAGCCAAGCAATTGTTCCTCTGCAGAGAAAGGGGAAAGAGTTGAGTCAAAATAACTTTTACCTCCAATCCTGATTTATGATTTCCTCCACAAAAAAAAAAAAAAAAATAAGCACAGTATCTGCCAAGCAAGGCTCAGCTTTCATGTCAGAAAAAAAAAAAAAAGTAGCAATACTTTTTGCATATAATAATCACTGCTTTTTAATCTACTCAAGTAAAATCAAAGCAAATTAAGACTCCACAGTTCTGGCAGGAATAAGAGAAACCACCTTCAGAAAAAATTTCCAGAGCCTCTTCAGCAGTCCTTAGACAGGCGGCTTTCCTTTCTATGACACGAAGAGCATGACTAAGAGCCTTTGGGCCACGCTTCCTAATGTTGGAAAAGGAGAGGGGAGCAGGAACAGTTACAAAATCATAGGACCTCACTGTGGAAGGAGACCAGAGCCAGTGACTAGGATCAAGATCCAAATATTTTCCAGAACAGTCGGTTGGTTGGTTTGGGTTGGTTTAGATAGGGTCTTGCTCTACAGACTGGCTCTGAACTCAGGGCCCTCACATGTCTTCCTCCTGAGTGCTGACAGTAACAGTGCCAAAGACATGCTCCATACAGTGGCCTTGACCAGGATACTTTCTGAGACACTTGGGGTAACTCCTACTGCTTTCCTGGACTCAGACCTCACTCCAGAGCCCCATGCTCTTGTAAGGACTGTTCTCAGGATCAAACATGATAGCCTGCTCCTTCTGCTTAGCACACAGGTGCTTGATACCAACAGCCCTGTTTCCTTCCCCTGGACCTCCACGAATCCAAGCCTGTGGTCAACATCATGACACTGGAAACACACCAAGGGCAATATTCCTCTTTAAACAGAAAGGAGGGCAAAGACTCCAGATGCAGTGTCTCCAGCCAGGAGCACAAAGGGTCATTAACTACACACTCAGACACCAGCTTGCATTAACCTGCTAACCCCAGCTGGGATAACTTCCCACTAGCAGTGACACTGCACATTTGGCTTGTGCTGAACTACAACCCTCGTGAAGGTAAGCAAACCAAGTCATCGCCATTTTAGATTTTTTACAGTATAGTTTCACACTACGTAGCTGTTAAAGTTTTATCTGCTTCCAGGTTGTTTCCTGGATTTTGACTATCAGCAGTTGTTTCTCTCAAATACATTTCAACTACAGCTTGCAGCCAATCACTGGTAAAATGCTAAAAACCTTATGGTGAGTGCTACTGAGTTCCAAACTATATCTGAAAGCACATCTTTCCACTAAAAAAAATTACAAAACTTCCAAAAGCAACTTGCTCTAAATGGAGTGAATTATTTCAGTAGGACAAGAATCTTAGCAGGACAGCCAGTCAACATCGATGAGCAGCCATTTGAAGTCAATCTCCTTACAGCTAAGCACCTGGGCAAACCAGATGGATGTTGTTAAACAGTGCTTGGACCTAAATGAAATTGTGTAGAAATACAGGCACTCCTGCAAGATGCGTTTTCCTGCTCTCTCAGTTCTGTGAGACAGTGTGTTTTACCCAAAATACTTAGCAAGAGTTGCTCATCCACTACCTCTTTAAACATGCTTTAAATAATGAATAATTCTTAAAGCATTGAGTCTTTCAATTTGGAAGGCATAGAGGGGCAGAAAAGTAAGAGAGAAGAAGGAAGGAAGGAAATCACTTCATTGTTGGCCAAAGATCACTCCCCCTCGTCCACATGCCTGTTTACAAGTGTCACCTGAAAATGTACTAAAATGTATGGAGAATTGCTGAGAGGACCAAATTCAGATGGTGTGAGTGATGCCCTTGTTATGAGTGCTGAGTCCCTGAGAATAAAGTTTCCTGTCATCAGGGCCCTTTCTTAGTGGCCTGTTCCTATCACTGGAGGTTAAAATCTGCAGACAAGAATTACTTTCTCTGTAACTCCTAGGTCCCTAATTCATAGGAAATCTACCACTCCTGGAAGGTTGTCACAGAACACAGGGCTGCTGAAGAACTCCTCCAGTTCTAGTGACTTTTCTGACACTTGTCAAAGAACATAGTAATCCCACCCACAGAGAACCCTGCACAGGGCACTCACGAAGTCACAGGTTATCCAGCCCAGCAGCAATGGCCTTCAGGCTCTAGGCTGATAGACAGCAGTGGCATCCAGCAAACCAGGAAAGGCTGTGGGAGAATCAGAGCCTGACACCAGGCAGCATTCACCAGGGTGCAGGTGAGTGTTATGGCACCCGGGTGAGCAGTAATAGAGGCAGCACCACTAAGAGCCAGCAGAAGGATCAGCCTAGTCTTTTCTCTATCTTCTTATCATCCCCAAACTGGGTTCATCTGTACTTTCAATTCACCACTGTCTCCACCACAGGCAAGGACTAGACCAGCAAGCAGTTAAATTCAGTTTTATTCAAATTAATTGAGAGGCAAAGACTCTCTGCTTGGTCATTATGCAGTCAGGCTCCTGAGCCTTCTCCTAGGCACATCTGTGCAATTCCTTAATTGCTCTAGGAAGTGGAAAGATCTGAATTATAAATAAAGCCAGTTCCTTCATGCTAAGCCATGGTAGGAGACCTGGGACCAGGAGAGGTCTGTGATGTAGGGCAAGTGTGACTATTTTTGTCAGTGTGGTTACTAGGATGGAGAGGCAAACATTCCCATCAGTTAAGGCGCCAACCCCCCTTTGAGTATCCTGCCTGACCCCTACATAAGTCTAAATTGTGTGTCCATAGGGACTCTGGCGATCCCTCACCAGAAGAACATACACTTCTACAACCCAAACCAAGTCTGTCCTGAATGTAAATAAGCCCGTCTACCATGGTACAGAATTTACATTTAGTACTAGCTATGTGACCTTGTCCCAAGATTACTCTGGTAATCTATGTGTCTGTTTCTCTTTTGAAAATGGGATTAAGTACCAATCTAGGGGCTGGAGAAACGACTCCGCATTCAAGAATGCTTGCTGTAGAGCTGGAGACATGGCTCAGCGGTTAAGAGCACTGGCCACTCATCCAGAGGACCAAGGTTCAATTCCCAGCACATACAAGGCAGCTCACAACTATCTGTAACTCCAGGTCTAGGAGATCAGGCATTCACATACATACAGTCAAAGTACCAATGCACATAAAAATTAAATTTAAAAAAATCTTAAAAGAAAAAGAAAAGGGAAAAAAAAACAAACAATAACAAAACCCAATCAATCCATTAACCCTGGAAATGTTTGGCTAACCTGTTTGAGTATGCAGAAACCCTGGTTGGAGTGACTCTTTTTTGCAAAGATCAGGAGCTAAATATAGGACCCGCCAGGACCCTCCAACAGGACAATATTTGTGAGGACCCAACACCCTTTGTGAGGACTTGCCCCTGATTTAAACACTACCCAAAACCTAAGGTTACTAACAAGCCCCCAGGTTGAGCCCTTAAGATCCCACCCAGTTCTTGACAATGGCTGAACTCTGGCTCAAAGTCTATACATTGGGGCCTGGGAGGATAGGAAAGTACTTTTTACAGATTCAACCAATACAACTCTTAGTGTGTAATAATAAAAATCAGGAGTGCTTATTTGTTATGATCAGCTAACTCTTTCAGACTAACCTATTTTCCTGAGGTCTAAGCACCTAAGTCAGCCTGGCTGCCAGCTTGCCCTTAACAATCACAGCCTACCTCCTGGAGACATTATGCAATATCAGCTTAAAGGAAGCAGCTCTCTCCCATACTTTGAGGTCCCACCCTCAAACAGCCAAGAGCATTCTCCCAGAGAGTGTGGCAAACCTTCCGACTGCAGGAGAATGAGGCCAAGGTGGGGAAAGTGGGTGGTGTGGTGCTGTGTGGAGTGAGTGAGAGTTTCCAGTGGTTTCCAAGCCCAACTGGCCCTGCCTCATTCCTGAGGTGCAGCCAGTCCTAAGGACAAGGTTTTTCATTTTGCCATTTCCCCCTTCTTGTCCTGATTCACTTCCCAGGTGTCAAGGCAACACTGAGAGTTACTTCTGGTCTAGCCCTTCTTGATAGATTTTTTACGTTTTTCTCCCAACAATAGTCATTTCTCTCTGCACAGCACCATGATTCATGCCAGGAAACTCTTCTTTCATCCTCTGCAGACATGAGTCACAATGAAAAGGCACAGCTGGAGATTCCCCCTCCGAGCTGGACAAGTGGTAGCCGTCTACCTCAGGCAGGCGGGTAGGCACATGTGTACAGGCGTGTTCAAAAGACCAAATAAAAACTCCAAAGGCCCTAGGGTTCACACAAGAGAATCCAAGTCTTCTTGAGCAGCACACATACACATCAGAGAGGGACCTTCAGCCTTTCTACCACCAAACAATCAGAGTGCTATAAATGTTCCTTGTCATCTGAGGAAAACTTGAGCTTCTAATTCTATACTGTCTCTTATTTCTAGCAAACACAGTAAACAAGCTGGCAGATCAGCCGTTTCACACCCTAACAATCCAACTGCCAACATCCCTCTAAGAGGTTCAAAACTGGATGTTTTTATTCAAAACCTGTCACTATGGCAACTTGAGTCTGCTCAGTTTCTGAATAGACAACAATGAACTATTTATCTTTCCACTGCAAACATCATGGAAACAGGTTGGTAACATCTTCCTCCACCGGACATTACAGAGCTCCAGCCTCATAATGTAAATCAAAGCAAAGGTAACACACACACACACACACACACACACACGCAGGCATGCACACGCAGGCATGCACACAGACACATATACATCAACACAACAGCATACCACCACTTTGGCTGTGGGTCAAGGACAAATCACCAGGCTTCCCCATCTCTAGGCCCACAGGACACCCCATCTCTTGATACATTAGATCAACAGAACCTACAACCCCTTCACTTACCAGAAGACAGAAAAGCAGATCTGTGTTCACTTCTGCAGATAGACTTACTCTGGGCTCGGGAAAGAGCTTGTGCATAATAATCTACGTACGACTTTGGCTTTGTTCACTTACACCACAAACCATGACTGACAGTTTCAGAAATTTGCTGAATACAACTGGTTTTTGGAAATGCCAGAAACTGACTCCCTTTTAACCACAGCAGACTGATTTTATCTTTTGACAAGAGAACTCTCAGTATAGTTGGAATCTGGAATGTCCTCCACAGGCTCCTGCTTTTAAGACTTGGTCCCCTAATGGTTTGACTGTTTGGGGAACACTGTAGAACTCTGGGGGTGCAGGCCAATAGGAGGAAGGCTTAGAAGGCTGTATCTGCCTCTGACTGCATCTAGCTCTTTGCTTCCTGGTCTAGCCACCATGTGAGGATCTTGACCGTGCTTGCACCACGGAGCTCCTGTACCATGCCTTTCCTGCCATGAAGGACTGAACCCTCCGAAACTGTGATCCACAGCAACCTCTCCTACCTTAAACTGCTTCTGTCAGGGTTTGTCACAGTGACAAAAGAAGCAACCAAAACAAACTCATAAATCCCAACCCTTAGCCATGACTAAAATATCCTAGAAGGCATTTAGACTTCCATTTGTCCTCCACTCTCCAAGGCACATTAATTAATTAATTAATTAATTAAATCTTTTTGAAAATCCATTAACCCTGGAAATGTTTGGCTGAAAGATTCTGGGTTGATATTTTGTGTGCCTTACCTGTTTGTTTGCCTTTTGTGATGATGATCCACCAGTTCTACAGGGGTAACAAAAATTGTTTCAGAAACTATTGTACTTACATATAGAGAGAATTAATATTCTGATCATGCAGTAATTCATACTTGGGAAAAACTACTCAATTTAGAGTCAGCCATTTCATAAATACAGATGCTACACCACAATCAGTCATAAATATCACCAAGCATCATGTGAACTTCCAAGAAGCTACAGACCTGCTGTTTAATAATTAACAAAGGAGTTATGATCCCCCTTCATTCGGCTACAGGGTCCAAATTTCCCAACCTGGCAGATAAAGTGTCTTGCCACATACACACTTGTGTTTGTCTCCTTTACAATAGGTTAGATAATCTAACGGACACAGCATAACTCCACTTGACACCCATTTTGGAACTTCTAGACAATCTAGGTCTGGAGAGTTATTTTAAATTGTGCTGAGGACACCACAGGCTCCCTCAAAAGTCTCATGAAGGCTGAAATTTGAAAAATTAAAAACTACAAATAATAAATGGCAGTCAGCTCCAATCCCTTTCTGAATACCAATCCAAGCTAGTAAACAACCACTGGAGTTAAGTGATGCACAGGAGCACAGCAAGGTCACAGTCAGTACAGCAGGACCTAACGAAACTAACAATGTGCACATCACAACATGGCATGGCACTATGAACTGATACTAGTACTAGGGGTGCCCAAACTGGCACTGCCAACCTCGCCCTGCTAAGCTACCTGTCAGCAACAGTTCTACCTTAAGTATACACTGAACTGGAGAAGCTTTCCAAACCTTTCCTAACAAGAACAAAGGTTGGAGGCTGATACTGATGACGCAGTAGTCATTTTTGTATCCCCCAAGAGACCAGACGAAGGAGGGGCTACAGCAGGACTCGGGAGCTCCTGTACTGCCTTGCACAGGAAGCTGCATCTTCTCTCAGAAAACCCTAAGAGGCTGGCTGGAATCCAAACAGGCTCCAATCCAGTTAAGGATAAGGAACAAAAGGAGACCTGTCACAGCACCAGGAGTCAGAGAGAAAGCAGTGACTATTTCTTATTACCAGAGGATTGGTCAGGTTATTAAATGGGAAGAAAATATATTTCATATGAAAACTTAACCTAACCTTAAAATTCTGCCTAATGTTTTTCAGCATTTTACATCAGATGTCACTTTTGAGCCTGATAGCTTTCTACAGAAGCTGGCCTGGTATTATACTCAGTCTGCAACTGGCAGCATGACTTATCCAAGACCACACAACATATCATCATTGGGGTCAGACTGCCAGATTCTTGGTATGGGAGTTTTTGTTATAATAATAACTATCATCATCATCATCACCAAGATTATCATTCCACCATTTCCCCTTCCCTTTCCTACCTCCAAAAAGATTCAAAGATTTTTATTACAAAAGTCTGTCCAGTTCCAATTTGTCTAAGTATTTCTTCAATATTATATACAAAACCCCTGAAAGTGTAGTGCCCCCTACTTCTGTACCTCCCACCTTCATGCTACAGACCAATATTTCATAAGAACAAGGACTGTTAATGGCACATAATCCTGGGGCAAAGCCAATCCCCCGCCTCTTTCTCATACTCTAAATAATCTAGACCTTCTGTTGTGGATAACAAACCACAACTCCCAAAGCAGAGCTGACAGAGGCTGGAAGGGTCAAGTTCACCAACACTGAGCTTCACTCATGAATGTACTTCATGTCAAATGCATATATGTGGAAGGGAGTAGACACACACTTTAAACAGCTCACGGACTTCTTAGTCATAGTAACTGTTCTTAGAAAAGACTGTCCCTGGTCACTGGGTGCTGCTGGCTGTTATTTGAGGTGCTTGCAGGATTTACTCATGCCAACTTGGCATTCTGTTTCTGAAATAAAAGATGCTGGGACACAGAAAGTCAGAAGAGGATCCTCATGCCATCAACAGATTCTCATACTCAGCTAAGGCAAACACTAATGGAAGCCAATCACTCCATTTACTCCATCAGCCAAGCAGCCAACAAGACACAAGACAGCTGGCAAAACTCGTGTTCCCGCATGCATCACCCCGCCTTGTTTCAAAGGGTTGGAGCCAACATGACTTCAAGTGACCAGCACAGAGCTGCCTGCTGGGTTCCTATCTTAGGATCAGGAGCCACTCACTGACTCTGGACCTTCAGGGCCATCAATAAAGTCAGATCAGTATCTGTTGTTTTCTTCCATTCTCTCCTCATTGTTTCCTCTACTTGCACCTCCGCCCCTGAATATCTACTCTGACTTCCAATTTATACAGCAAGCTGGAATTTTAGAGAAACAGTTCCAATTGACCAATAAGGTAGAGCACAGCATTTTACAATGTTCAAGACTCAGTCTGCAGCAGTCACAAGATTTGGCTAATGATCCCTGAGCATTCATTACACATGTAAGGGAACACAGAAATCATACCAACTTACATAATCACTGATGCTTACTGAATCTATGCCTCACCTAAGGAATATACACGCCCTAAATTACATTGAAATTCTAATTTATAAATTTATATGTATTCCATGAGGAAAATCTCCCATCTTCTCTCCATTCTTACCAAGATACAGGAAAGAAGATGAGAAAACCACACAACAGATCCAAGTTCCCAGAACCAAACCAAGGCTGTCGGTCACCAGTCCGGAAGCTCTTTCCTGTAATTATCACCCACTCTCTACTTCAATACTAAGTTGACTCACTGCTGAAGTGTAACCACAAGGCTGAAGATGACTCTTTCAGAGGACCCAGGTTCACTTCCCAGTACACATGTGGCAGCTCACAACTGTCAATAACTACATTTCAGGAGATCCAATACCCTCTTCTGGCCTCTTTAGACATCAGGATGCATGCGATACACAGATACACATAAAATAATTTAAAAAATAAAATTTTAAAAACTAAACACAACCATGGCTTCAGGGACTAAAATTAAAATAAAGCATGAAGTTAGAAAACACTGTATTAAAGACGATTCCCAATGAGTGCCTTTAACTCTGGAGAATAAAAACCATATTGGATTAGAATTCTGAAAGTATCAACTATTTTGGCTTAATTCATTAACATGGCAAAGCCTGAACATACATACAGTAGAAGTTAAATGACAAGATAACCTCATGCAGAATTCTTCAGGCAGAGACAACTTCAGATTAGTGCTGTTCTCTTAGGTCACAAGGGCTTAGCACCAGCACCAACCAAACCTGACTTTTAAAAAACATAATAACTTAAGCTTGATGTACTCTCCCGAAATATTTAGCATCTTTTCTCATGATTCTGTTAATAAAGCATGGACAAGTAACAACTCTTTAAAGGATGCCAAAAATCTCAGCTATGTGCAAAGGAATGATTGACCTATTGCCCTTCACAAGAGCTGTGTTTCACATGAACAAACAGACAAAACACACTTTGCTTTGGCTATGAGCACAGTCCTAAGAAGTTCATCATGAACTTGTCAAAGCAGAAAGACCTGTGAGGAGCGGGTAACTTATCCACAATAGAAAAAACAAGTACTGAACAAGGAAATTTTCTCTCATCTAAATACATGTTTGCAAAATAATTGAAAAAAAATCACTTAACAGATAATCTAAAACTTTTAAACAAAAAGAGAAAAGTTGCAGTTTTTATTGTGAACTAAGACATAATCACTGCTGAACTCCTACAGCAAATGGGCCAGGTATTATGCTAAGCATCTCTCTCGATTTAGTCCAACAGTCCTAAAAGGCAAAGATATTTCATGCTACTGATGAGAAGACAGAGCTCAGGGTGGGTAAGAAACAGAACCATAATCCTAAGACAAGAGTATGCTAGGATTCTATCCAAGGTACACCTAATTCCAAAACCTAAGATACTAGAGGCTACACTCTACCTCGGAGTTCCACCAAGGAATTCAGGGCCCTGACTACAATGACAGGGCTGCTCCTAAGTGGAGCCTATCAGCCCTGGAGTCAGAAGCTCTGTTTTAACAACACTTCCATTGAGTGATGGTTTCCTCCCAAATTAATGGGGATGAAGATGGTATTTAACCTCATAACACTGAGGTAAGAAGCAGCTATAAAAGCCGCAGTGAAAGGCCTTGCCAAAACAGCCAAGTGTTCCATAATGTGGCCTTTCTCTCTGAGCTTGGGTTGGCACAGCTGATGAGAAACTGAGTGCAGGTCCAGGGCCTAGCTAAGACTAGACTACAGAGCCTGAAGGGGCAAGAGCCCCTGCAGGCATGAAGGAGACCTGTCACAGCCCCTGTTTCGTCTACCTCCCCATAGATAAAAAATTGATTATAGGACAACTCTATACAAGGAGAGGCCACAGTTTGTTGAACCGTTTGCTGGTCATAGTTAATCAGCCAATTTGGAATCAGCGCAAGCCTTCCTGCCTTCAGTAAGCAAACTTCCACCCAGAGGCAAGGGAAATCAGAAACAAAACCAATCAGGCAACTTGACCCAGTAAGAGCCTCATCCTCTCTTGCCAACTTTCCCTTTTGTATCCCGTATGTGTACATGAAGGTGTTTTTACCCCAGGACACAGTGGGTACACAGGCCTTGAGGTCAGTCCTCTACAGAAAACAGTAGTCATTTACTTTGAAATATAATTTTAAACACTGATTATACCAAATGGCAACTTGTGGAGCAAAAAGAGTTTGCTTTAACATTGACATAAAAGAATTGAAGATGTTAGGTAGAAAAGAAAATTATAAATGAAGGGCCAGAGCAAGGCTCGACAGTGAGGAGCACGAAGCACTCTCACAGGGGGGCCACAGCTCAGGTCCCAGCACCTCACAACCACCGGCTCCAGAGGACCCAACATTCCCTTTTCACCCTCTTCAGGCACTGCACATTTGCCTAAAAACCACACACATTTATACATAAATAAAATAAACATTAAATCAGTGAAATAAATGAAATAAATAAAAGTTAGATAAGAAAACTAGATAAAAATATGTGTAACATATAGAGGGCAAATAATTTAAAAAGAACATGAGCTAGAGTTATGAAAAACAAGAAAAAAAAATTGATTCACAATAGATGAAATGGGCCAATAACATGAAGAGTCTGTTAAGATATAGTTAGTCTGTTGTGGGTTATCCTGATGTTGTTTGTATTCTGATGTTAATTCTGCTTCCTCAAGAAGGGTTGCCCTTCCCCCCCAAGAGCACTCAGGTGATCGCATGTGAACCTTCTCCCCATTTTAACTGGTCAATAAAGGCTAGAGCCTGTGACTGGGCAACGGAGGGGAAAGGTGAGATGGGAGGTCTTTGAGAGTGGGGGCAGGTAAAAAGGTAAGGACAAGAGGGAAGAAGAGGAGGAGGAGGAAGCCATGACAGAGCAGAACCACGTGTCCAGAAGAAACTGCAAGTAACAAGGGGTCTTATGGCTGGAGAATTAGTATAGCGTTAGATCTGCCCAATCTGGGCTTATATCTTATAATTATAATAACTGGATTGATTGTGTGTTTTTTATACGGGCTTATTGTGCTTGGAAATTCCAGCAACAAAGCCCTTAGTCACATAAGCACATCTGGTCTCATTAACAGCAAATACATAAAAAAGAAAAGGTATCTTTTCTCTTTAAAAAGTCCCAAATATTATCAAAATAAGAATATCCCTCTGCTAATGGGAATAAGAATTAGTTAACTCTGGCTAATTACAGCAATGTTAACCATCCTGTGAAAATGGGACAGATATAAAACTCAGAGAACGCTGACGGCACAAATGCTCATCAAAGTTGAAAACAAGCAACAGTCTCCACAATAAACAGTCCTCAGAACTGTTTGCAGATCCTTCAGTAATGCAAACGAAGCAATGTTAAGTTTTATAAAAGTAGGAGTGAAATTATACACTAAAGATATTTGACCTATGGAGAAAATACATGAGTAATAGGGGAAAAGATGAAAGGAAGGGTTCGGCCACACCTCTACGCGGCAGACCTGATGATGATGCTGGGTTTTTGTTCTGTTCTGTTTTTAATTTTCCTTCCTGGATTTGTCCAGGACTTTTTTTTAAAGGAACATGTGGGAGGGGTGGGGAGCTGAATGAATATAAGTGCATGGGCCACATATGTGCAGGGCCCACTGGCCATAACAGGGCACCAGATCCTCTGGAACTGATGTTACAGGCATTTATGAGCTGTCCAATGTGGGTGCTGGAAACCAAACCCAGGTCCTCTGGAAGAACAGCAAGTGCTCTCAACCACTAAGCCATCTCTCCAGCTCCTGATAACATTTTTAAAAGTGGGACTTGGCTGTATTTCTTCCCACAATACTCAAATCTATAAGGTGATTCCAAAAATAAATTAAATAACAATTTCGAGTACAAGTACATAATGAATGATAGGTGTAAACCTAAAGGCTGTCACATTTCTGCAGTAGCACACAAGCTGTAGTTAAGGCCATCCATCAGGAATAAAGCTACTCTGTACTGAACTAGCTCTAGCACAACATTAGGCTTCTTGGTGTCAGAATAAAAGCTGCATGTCCCACGAATCAAAACATATTTTGAAAATTCATAATCTGAAACCTTTTCTATGACGGGAACATACCAAAATTATCTTCACAAAACAAACTAGCTGAGCGGGAAGTTACTAGGAACACCTTAAAAACTAATCATTGTTTTTACAGCTCTGAATAACAGCCAGCTCGTGTTGGTACACAGTGTAACATAAACAAGCCATCTTCAGTGAGCCTGTCTGCTGCTGAACAGGACAACATGAAGCTCTGAGCAAATAACTCTTGGGGGTTCACCCTCTCGAAGGCTTGAGGTCTCTGAGATGGTTTTCTCACAGCAACTGCTAACTGCAGCAAACACTTTCAGCTCCACATCATGCTTCATCTTCAGGACCCCACAACAGACATCTGGGGTACATAGTCAGGATGGCCTTCCTCCGTGGGATTCTTAGCCACATCTCCAGACCCTTCCACAAGATTCGGTGGCACTCCCTCCAGTCCTCAAGTTGTGACATAAAAATGTCTCCTGACATCATCAAATGCCTCCTTCGAGTCAAAAGCCCCTCCACTGCAAGCCGCTGCTACAGAAATTTATACTGTTATTGCCCTCACTTGACAAATGGACAAATGGAGGGATAGGGCCTCCAGAGCCCACGATCCACAATTCTATACTTCATGTGTCTCCAGATAGGATGCCTACCTTACACATCTTATCTAATTGAATCATCTTTCCTACCCGCATGGAGACAACAATGGACCTCAGCACATGTTGGTCTAAGAAACCTCATCATATATTTACTTCCTGCTGAGAAAAATATCATGGTCTTCAACTAGCATATAATCTATCTGAAAGAAGTAAGATATAGCCAGACATAAGCCATCTATCTGTAATGTCTACTCTGGGAAAAAAAGAAAAACCTCTTCCCTCATCTGTAAAATAGAAATAATGCTTACATAGCCTTCACAATTAATTGAGATAGCACAACTGAAGTTCTCGTTGAAAAGTACAATTTCAGAAACAACTATAAAACCAAGCAAGTGGCCACAAACAAGACTAGCATTAGAAGACTCAAATATCAAATGAGTTAGGCTGGGCAAGCTAAACTCCTCACCTACAGAGTAGCTGAGCATTTAAAATCTACACAATAGTTACCTGATTTCTGGTAGAATTCTCAGGCTGAGCTGTGACAGAGCCTCTCAGCAAAACTGCTTCCAGCAGGGCTGAAGGGAACACCAATTTAAGCAAGAGAAGCAATAAGAGAGAGGACCAATGCTTGTCAGCTAGCCACAGGTCAGTCCCTCTGCACAGGAGCAGGAAAGGCAAGCTTGGAAATAGATCAAGATCAGACGAGGTGACACAGTGACACAGTTGTGACAACAGCCAGGCAAAATCCAAGAAATAATGTTTTCCTTTAAAAGTTAGCAAGAGTTGCTACAAAGCATAGCCTCAACATCCATAGTGAATCTCAGAATTAAAGATGAACATTCTGACGGGTTGGCGAGAACTCACTGAAAATAGAAAGATTCTTAAAGCTGTGTGACTGAAGGTAGAAATTTTACCAGAACAAAAGGTCAAGCTGCCATGTAAATATAAACTCCACCTTCTTTATCTCAGTGCCCAGCTCATCCTGCTCATCCTTCATCAAGGTGAAGGCCCAAGGGAGACAGACCTTTTCTAAATCTTAATTTCAGTAAGTAAAAATTCCCAAACCAAATGCTGGCTAAAATGTCTTAAAGACTACGTAGTCTTTACCTCAGGATTACCTGTGTGAGCACTCTGATGTTAGCCATAGTCAAGACAGGCAGGTAGCATATACAGCATGAATACTCTGGACAAAGGGATGATTCAGGCCCCAGGCAAATGGAGGTCAGGGGGAGATTTCATCACGTTACTAAGAATAGCACATGATTTAAACTTTGGAAGTACTTATTTCTGGAATCTCCGATTTAACGTGGCTGGACCATGGCTGACTGCTGATAACTGAAATGGCAAAATGCAAACATCAGTGGACCACATTCTTATTCACCGGACTGCTTTAGTCTTCTGCTTCATTATCCTGAAGTCATTGCCACAACGAATCTTCTGGAAAACCACAACCTTCAGCAAAAGCTCTGACTGGAAATAACTAGTTAAAATAAAGATTAACAACAACCTTATCAAAACTAGTATCTAATGCAATGGCCCCTGCTTCACAGCCCCTTTCTGTAGAGCATTTCCTGGTGCAACTGGAAGTTCTGCTTTAGTCAGTAACTGAGTGTGGCACCAATACCAGCTGTTTCTCACCACTTGGAATGCTCAAGTTTCCCCAAGAAGCTCGCCTGTGAGCCATTAAGCCATTAAGTCTGGTTGTCTAAAAATTCCTACTTCAAACAAGTCAAGCTTTCCTTTGTCCGATTTTTTTTTTTCTTTTTGCTAACACTACTTTCCACTTCAATAAATTAACTGACTGCCTCAAGACACATCCTGGTAAATATGTCACTCTGTATTGTTTGGATGAGAGACTCCTGTCATTATTTCGAGTTTTTTTCCTCTTGAACAAATCCCCAGAGCCAGCTCCTCTGGAGCTAGGGCACTTGTCTATGGATTTCCTTTCACTGCTCCCTATTGTATTGAAGACGGCCTGCAGGGAGCTCAAGCAACACCTAACCCTCCCCATTACATTTTTCTCCATTTCCCTGAGCGCTTTCTTCTACCCCACTTAAAGAAGTGTTCTCTAGAATTCAAAATGAACCCGCCACTCTTCGCCCAATTGTGTTTCTCCCACCCTTCTACCCCCACCCCCACCCCAACCCACACCCACCCCCCCACCTCCCCCACCCCGTGCCTTGACCACACTTGCTCCAACCTCAGCTACTCACTAGGCAGTGCCACGCCCATCAATTCCTTGAGGAAACAGCAAAATGATCACCTACCACTCTCCATGTGATCCTTGATGTTCCACCCTGGATCCCATCTCTCCTGTGCTACCAAACTGCTCTCTCGGAGTTCACAAAAAGCCCTGGCAGACTCCCCAGTCTACCATTGTAATGAGTCTGCTGCCTGCAAGCGTACAAGCAATTGCAACACTGGGTTCATCCCTTGCTTTGGCCACCATTCTCTTTTTATGGTTCATGCTCTACCTCCCTGGGTAGTTTTCCTTCTGCCTGACTACCCTAAGAGTCACAGGTCCCCTCAAGGCTGGGTAGTTGCTTCTCTTTGCATACTCTTCTTTCAGAGTTCATCTACTCCAGCTTTTATGTAACAGCTCTATGGAGATGGCTATCAACCTAGGAATTTGCCCACACTGCAAACTTAAATTTCTAATTTCTGCTTAAAATCGTCATGTGGATAATATCAATTTACAATCCTTTTTTAAAAGATGTATTTATGTGTTGGTATCTCTGTCTATATGAGTACATGCACATGTGTCTATGTACAGATCAGAAGAGGACACTGAATATACTATCACTTGCTACTTTTTTTTCCTTTGAGGTAAGAGTCTCCCTGAACCTGGGGCTCATATTTCTTGGCTCATATTTCTAACCTCTCAGCGCTGAGGTTATAGGCACATGCAGAGAGGTCAGTCCCGTTATATGGGTGCCAGGATACAAACGGCAGTCCTTGTGGTTTGAGAACAGGCACTCTTAACCACTGAGCCATCTCTCCAGCCCCCCACCTAACAATGCTTAAAAGCCTTTAGTACACCACTCACAAAGCCAAACCAGAGGCAGGAGTGTGCCCTGGAACGCTACCTACCTTGCACTAGTGACTAATGAGAAGCCTGATTCAATGCGCGGTCCCCTATCCCCACCCAAGCCCAGCTCACACAATCTGGATGACCTTGACAAGGTTGCTGAACCTTCCAGGGTCTCTGAGCCCTGTGTGTACAGTACACATAATAGCAATACTTTCCTCAAGAGCAAGTGCAGGGATTAAGTTAAACATGTGCAGCAAGAGCTAGGTAAGCATTAGCTACTCTCTCTGATGGTATTGTTCACCTAAAAGCCTAGTGAGATGATTATTACCTTATTAATTTATACAATGAGAACACTAAGGTTGATTACTAGGTATGAATCACAATATAATCTTGAATTCCAAACAATCAGACTTAACTATCATGCTTCTCATTAAAGGTCCACTTTTCCTGTGTGCTCTTCTTGGTTAAGAGTCACCTGCGCTCTAGTCCTGTTCTCACCTATCCACCCAGGACTACCCA
>JADRCH010000118.1:1237357-1331818 GCA_019843965.1 Rhynchomys soricoides | reverse complement strand
AGGGGAGACTGGGTGTGAGCTGGGAGCACACTTCCCTGACTGGAGTCTGGGGGGCGGGGGGGGAGTCCGGGCACACTTCCCTGACTGGAGTTCTGTGCTGCGGGGAATCCGGGTGCGGGAACCGAGGACCCTCCCTGTCACCCCAAAGCTGCCCCCCCACTCCCTAGAAATCCCCGGGAACGCGGGCGCGGGTCGCAGAGGAACAGCCCGCGGCTGGCTTACCTGAGGCGGAGGGCCGCCGAGCTCCACAAGTTGCAGTTCCGCCTCCCGGCACCCGCCCGGCTGCCAGATCGCCGCTCTCCTCGCGGCCGCCCCCGCGCCCTACACGGCGACAGGAGCCGGGGCCGGAGCACAGCGCCGGGCTGACATCACCGCCGCCCAGGTGCCGCCTCCCCTCGGTCCTCCTCAGCCCGCCGCCCCGCCCCCGGCGGGAACCAGCCCCAGGGGCGGAGGGGGCGTGGCCTCACGCCTGCGGCCCGCTGATTGGCCGGGAGCACGGTCACTCCGAGGCGGCGCCGGGTCTCCCACATTCCTTGCGGAGCCCGGCGGAGCCCAGCGGAGCTGGGAGTGGGCGTCGGTGGGGAGCGCGGCCGGTCGGCTGCGGTCGGCTGCGGTCGGCAGGGCGCGGATAAAGGGCTGTGGAGAGCCTAGCGGTCCGTAGCAGCTCTTCCCGGGTCGGAAGCGACGCTCACCCCGAAAGACCGCCTCTGTTCGCGGACCGGGAGGACGTGGCCGGCGGGAAGCCCCGCGGATAAAGTAAAGGCCCCGGAGCTTTCTGCCCTGCAGCGCGGGCCAGGGTCAGCCCGGGGAAACTGAGGACTTGCAGAGACTGGGCGGACAAGGATCCCAGACTTGGCCACCCTAGCTCCGCGTGGTCATCTGGGTGCGCTCAACCACGTGGCTGCTTTTACATTTAGTGACAAGACAAAAATAATAAAAAAGACACACAAGCTTCCAGAGAAATAAAATGGACTTGGTTGGGGGTGGGGGGTGGATATTTTACTAATTACATTTTGTTTTGAGGCGTTCCCCCCTGCTGTGACACATATCAAGGCTGATCGTCAAATTGTTATCTTTCTACCTTAGCCTTCCTAGCAGCTGAGATTACAGGCCCATGCTACCAAACTCAGCACTAACCTGCTTTTTAAAGGTTTTGGTTTGGTTTGGTTTGGTTTGGTTTTTTTGGTTGGCTTGTCATGAAACTGTGTGTGGACCAGGCTGGCCTTGAACAGCCTGCCTCTGCCTCAGACTGATGAAATCAAAGACGTGCACCACCACACCCAGCTATTTTTGTTATTTTGATTAATTATGTGTATGTATGTGTGTGTGCCCATGAGGGCCAAAAGTACTGAATTCTGCCAGTTGTGAGGTAGGGGCTGTGGGCTGAACTCAAGTGTTTCTGCAAAAAGAGCAGAAAGGCTTAATGGCCATCTCTTCAGGTCCTGTGCTGAACTTAAGTACCATAAGGTTGCTGTTTTGATGCACAACTGAAAAGGAAGAACCCTCACAACTGAGTTCAAACCACGTGATAATAATTACTGTTGAATCAATTGCAGTGACTGAGCTAACAATTAAGAATTAACTACTATTTACCCTCTGGTGGATATCAGCTGTATAATCCTCTTGGCTGCAAAATCAGGGAGATTCTCAGGAGGTCTTCTTTCAGTTTCCCCTGTCAGACCCAGGACAGAACAGAGTGATGAAAAGCAGCTTCTACAAATACAGAATATGATTAGTTTCTGGTAGCTTTTTGTTGGCTATGGGTCCCCCCAGTCCCCGGGGCCACCACCACCCTGGGGGACAGGAGGTGGTCTGTGTGTGTGTTGATGGGGGGGGGGGGTGGTTTTAGTTTTTTTGAGACAGATTCTTAAGTATCTGAAGCTATCCTTGAACTCACTATGTAGCATAGGCCAGCCTTGAACTCACTATGTAGCATAGGCCAGCCTTGAACTCAGGAGCCTCCTGCCTCAAATCCAAGATGCTATGATTAAGGTGTGTGCCATGTGACTTTTCAGTTGGCTTTATTGTTTGCTCTTTGATTGATGACGTCACACATTCACCATTCTACCTCAATGCATTTACAACGTCCATCGTTGTGTCCCATATGTTCTGTCCAGCCCACCTGTCCACAGGAAGTAAACTGACTTTAACATAAGGAGTCAAAGCCTCAGCAAGGTCCCAGCTGCCTGTAAAGCCAGAACCAGGGAATCTGATGCCCTCTTCTGTCCCCAAGGGTACACACATACCTGTGGGCAAGACACATTTTAAAATAAAATCGCCGTTGATTATTCATACTCCACACAATTTCTGAGATTCTAAAGCTATAGAAATAAACTAGATTTGACCCCAGTGCTCACACCGACTTTATATTGTCACCATGGTAACTGTCTGACTGACTCTCTTCTGAAGCTTTCCCTTGAATTCCCCAGCCATGATTGTCTACACCAAACCAAATGAGCTTCTGGAGTGTTTGTCTTTGTCATCGACATCTTGCCCTGGAATTCTCAGCTAGTCTCCTAAAACTATCCCCAGTCTGGCTTCTATTTTATTCCCACCTCACCCGTCTCCCTCTTCTCTCAGGGGAATCCATCTGTCTATTAGAGAAACTTGGGTGCTAGCTACTTTTTTGTCACTTACACCTTTTGGTGTAAGTGGATTGCCTATTCTTCTGTCAAGGTCCAATTAAAGCTTTGACCTGTCAGGACCTGCTGTGTTGCCAGGGTGAAATCACAGGGCAGGGTGGGGAGGTCTGGGAGTGGATCCCTTACAGAGCTCTGCCACATGCTGTGTAACACTGGACAAGCTACTTCCACTCTTAAGTGGGGCCGACAATGCCTATCAAGGTTTTCGTAGGAGGTATTTTACAGGTGTATAACATATGGTTGAGCATACCTAGTTAAAGATATTTCCTGTCAGTGGCAGTGGTGGTGCACGCCTTTGATCCCAGCACACCAGAGGCAGAGGCAAGTGGATCTCTGAATTTGAGGCCAGCTTAGTCTACCGAGCAAATTCCAGGACACCTAGGGCTATACAGAGAATCCCTATCTCAACAATAACCAAAACAAAACAAAAGGCAAGGTATTTCCTGCCTGCCTTTCTGTTAACATCTGTGATGGGATGGGGTTTTTGGTTTGTTTTAAGACAGGTCTCACTATGTAGCCTGGATGTCTTGGAACATACTGGCCTGGAATCTACCGAGGTCGATATGACGCTGCCTCCAAAATGCTAGGATTAAAGGCATACATCACCATACCCAGCAAACAGATACTTGAGACAGTCTCATTATGTAGTCCATGCTGGCCTGGAACCCACAATGCAGCCCAGGCTGGACTCAGACTTGCAGCCGGTGACTCAGCCTCCAGAATGCTAGGATTACAGGCCTGTACCACACAACAGGATCAAACTGAAAACTTTTTGAAGAGCAGGCTTCGAAGCTCAATCCCTCTGCGTCTTGCTTATGCCAAATGCAAAGAGAGAGTTTGGCAAATGCAACAACTACACAGGGCTGGAGAAAACGGGCCCTGTCGACTCTGTACACTGCAGTCTACTCAATTATTTCTAGCCAAAAACACCCATCACCTCCTGGAGGCTTTCTCTCTGTTCCTCCCTGTTCCTTTCAGCTGCAGCCCTTCCCTTCCCCTCCCCCTCTACCTGCCAGTCACCTATTCAACCCCTAACTCCCCCCAGCATCTTCTAAACCCATCCTTTGTCCTCTCTCCACCACTCCAGCCTCCTCTTCCCTCTGTCAGTGCCTGCCTTCTGCCTTGCTCCCAGGTGCCCTCACAGGGTGGCTGGAAGCTTCCAGCTGCTCCTCCAGTCCTAGTCATAGGATGGCTGCCTCCACACTCCAGTTCTTCCAAAACCACAGCCAGCCACAGGAGGGGGAGGGAATGTCCACCCCCATAGAGACAGCAGGATAGAATAACAGGAAGTTGCTTCCTGTTCCCTCTACAGCTGGAATGATAACAGCTGCCACCCAAATCCAGGGAACAAGAGACTCAGAAGGAAAGCTGAAAAAGACCCAATCTGGAGCAGATTAAACCAGGAGTCACACTGGGCTCTGGAGGGTAGGTAGGGTCGATTTCACCCTCTGTCTCCCTCCTTTCTACCACGGTCCCAGCTCTTATCTGTTCTACATTTTGATTTTACTGTGATACTAAATGTTTTTTAAGATAGCCTCAGGGGCTTGAGGAAAGGCTCAACTCAGTGGCTCAACCCAGTGGTTAAGAACACTGGCTGCTCTTCCAGAGAACCAGAGTCAATTCCCAAAACTACACAGGGGCTCACAACCTTCTGTAACTCCAGTCTGAGCAGGTCCAACACCCTCTTCTGGCCTCTGCAGGCACCACACATACATGTTGCACGGACATACATGCAAAACCCTATCCACATGAAATAAAAATAAAATAGAAAGAAATCTGCTACTTAACAATGAAGGCACTGGCTTCTGTGTATGTTGGGAAACTCTAATCAGGACACAGTTACAGAAGAAAACAGGATGGTAAGGGTCAAAACCCAGCACCAACCTCAATCCCAGGTCATCTGTAGCTTATGGGACTGTTCCTCTGTCCACACTAGGTCTGTAGGTCACATGCGTATTGTCTGCCCAGTTACTCCAATGCTGAGTCTCATGGAAATCGGCCAGGTGCTATCATTATACTGGGGTAGGGACTAGAAGAGACTTCAGTGAAAGCTGAAGAAAACCTGCTCAGAAAGGGGAAAGCAACACCCTACAGGAACCCCTGAAGCCCCTTCTTCAGTATTTCCCACAGGAAGAGGCACACACAAGCCAGGAGGTGACCACGGTGAGAATCTTTGTCCCACTATGCCAGAACCTGGTTTTCACATTTTTCTCTTCAAAAGCTTCTGCCTGTATCCCAGTAATCCAGAACCATTTGTAAGATGTGCAAGTTGTTATGAGAAGTCAGCTGAGGAACTTTGGGACATTCCACCAGGGCCCCAAGTACGTGGGCACCCCTCCCCTCCTGGAAGAAACAGGTTAGAGAGCACATAGGCTGGAAGGGAGGGGCTGATTAAGCCCCTGCTACCTCATTCCCTAAAGACCAATCAGTTTAAAAGTCACACTGTTCTGCCAATCACATTGTGTCTAATGGTGGCTGCTCTAAAAGCTATAAAAGCTCGATGAAGGAGCTGCACGGGGTCATTCTCCCCTGCCTTGGTGTGCAGGGCAACCCCAGCATGCTGGATCAATAAATTCCTCTTGCATTTTGCATCAATCCCCAACTCCATGGTGTTCACTCAGGGGTCTCTGGGAAGTTAAGGCTCTCCAGAGTCTTACAGTTATTTTAAGATTTAGTTCATGTGTGCATGCACCTGCAGAAGTCAAAGTGCTCCTAGAGACCAGAAGAGGGGATCTGAACTCCCAAACTTACTATCCCGAGTTACTATCATGAGTCACCAAGTAAGTGCTAGGAGCCGAACCCAGGTCCTCGGCAGGAACAGCAAGTGTTCTTAATCAGAGCCCCAGATATGACTGTCATCAGTGCCATTCTAATGAACAGAGTGAAGGCTCAGCAGGATTCTGAAGTATAGGGTACCACAACACCCAGAGCAACCGAAACCCTCACTGAGCTATCTCTCCAACCCACTAGAACTGTGTTTTGTCTTGCAGACATAAAAAAAAATAAAACCTTACTGAATAAATACTTCCACCTCCTAACTGTGTCCTGCTGTGGGCAAGGTCTTTAGAAGCTCAATAACAGCATGGACAGACTGTCTCCAGAGGATTTTGGAGCCCCAAGCTGCTTTCAGTCACATGGCCAACACACAGTGGGCTAAATATGTGGTATAAACCATGAGTCAAAACCAAATAATACAGGCTTGGTTTTAGAATTCCTTCACAAGGATGTTACTGCTGTTCTGCCTGACCATTAGTGTGGCATTTGGTGACAGCACCCAATCTTAACTGAGGCACTACCGAGCTGTCTCTACAGACATCATCAGTGACTGGAACTCCTCTTCCTCCCAAAGAGTCAGGTCAGTAATACTCAAATACTCGGTCCCAAGGTGAGTCTTACTTTACTCTTTCCCAGAAGCCCATGGTTACTTTCTAATTATCCACCAGATAAATCTAAAAAAAATTCCTAGGTACATTCAATTATCTAGTCTATTTACCTATTTAAAAGCTGAAGGACACATCCGTAGTTAAAAATAAGAATGGTCACTTTTCACGGCCTTTGATTAATGATATTCAACAAACTCCATTAAATAATCTTATTACAAACTCAACTGATTAAGTTATTTTTAAATATTAGATAGTGGTATGTGTCTGTAATCTCAGCCTCTCAAGAGAATGAAGTGGGAAGATTGTTAACCACCTGGAATTTGAGGCAACGTAGCAAGACCCTGTCTCCAAAGGAGGAGTGGACAAAGGGAGGGGTGCGCTAACTGGGTTATTCTGAGGAACCCCCCTCCCACAGGATAGAGAGTCCAGCCTTTTCAAGACATAGATGCAATCCTGTTTCCCAGTCTATGCAGATGATCTCCTTATCATCCATCCCAAGCAGGCCCCTCCCCTTCCCAAGCCACCAGGCCTTTGTAGGACTCACAGGTCAGGTTCATCCTTCTCTATAGATCCCAGGAACAACAGAAGGTGCTGGACCAATAACAGAGCATGCTCAGGAGGTGACGGCCTGCCCTTTGATTTTCCACACCTAAGTGTTAAGGAAAGCCCCTGCTTCATTATCTCATGGCTTACTGCTGATACAAATGTCTCCCATTTGGCACTCTGGGACACCTCATTTCCTGGATTAATGCCTTTTGTAATTCCTAGGCTTCACACCTACACATTTCACTTCTGCCATGTTCACCTTTGCTCCTGGATAATCATTAAATTAATGTTTCTTTATTTAGTCTCTCCTAGTCCTTAACCTTAACTAGAATTTGCCCACTAAGCTAGAATTTAAATTTTTGAGTGACCTGCTCACTTCAATCCAGAAACTTCTGTCTAAGAGGGCTGAGGGGAAAGAGTTTTCTAAAAACAGATATACCATGAGAAAGACACCCCCTGGTTTGAAAAATTGCTTTCATAGATAGAATCTTCCCGGGGAGTTAAAACTAGCTCCTGGTAAATAAAGCTTGGGCTGGAGAGTGTATCTCTCAGGTTCTGTAATGCCTGGGGGTTGGGGTTGGGAGTTCCTGACCTCTTCACTGGCTCCTCCAGACACTGGTTTCAGAAATGCCTTTCCAAGGAAGGATGCTGAGTCTGCAGCAACTCCACTGCCAAGTAATTAGTGTTGTGGTCTGTTAAACTAGCCAGGGGATCAAGGAAGCCAAGAGAAAGTGTCACAACTATTATTTAAGTATGTCTCTCTTTTAAACGCTTTAAACCACCCGTGCTTCTATTTCCTCTTAGGTCATTTCCACGTGACCTTCTGTTGCTTGAATTCACAATGAGATGCAATAACCATAGGCATCCTTTTAGGGAGAGACAGAAAAAAGTTATCACCCACCCATACCTGAGTTATTGTTTGTTAATTATTAAAATCGGCACCTGTCCTTAGGTAAAACCACAGTAAGCTGTCTGAGCCTACATCATTCGGTATCTTGGGTTTCAGTTTCTCCATCTATTAATGAGATGTCAGCAGTGAGGAAGGCAGAGTTCACTGAGGTGGGCAAGTGACGGACAGATTGACGGCTATGACCCCACAGCTTTCTTCTAGTAGTCTGAGACAGTTCACTATGTAAGATCCCTCGGGGAGCATGCAGACAGTATCTGCAGATGTAATGGGAAATATTACAACAATAAAAATTATAATGGTAGCCCAGTGGTCATGGTGTACACCTTTCATTTCAGCACTCAGTAGGCAGAGGCAGGCTGGTGTCTGAGTTTGAGGCTAGCCTGGTTTTACAGAGTGAGTTCTAGGACTTCCAGGGCTCCACAGAGAAGCCCTGTCTCAACAACCCCACTGGAGAAAGAAAGTGGTAAAAGTAATACACCTTGACCCTTTTTCTTTTTGAAAAAGAGAGAGGTTCTCAGTGTGCAGCCCTAGCTAACCTGTGTACATTAGATTGGTCATGAGCTCAAAGAGCTGCCTCTGCCTCTGCCTCCTGTCCCTCTACCTCCTGTGCCTCTGCATCCTCTGCCTCTGCTCCTCTGCCTCTGCCTCCTCTGCCTCTGCCTCCTCTGCCTCTGCCTCCTCTGCCCCTGCCCCTGCCCCTGCCCCTGCCCCTGGAACGGGAGTTGCTTACAGCTGCACCCATCCCCCCTCCTGTTTTCCTTACCTTACTTTTTTGAAAAAACAAAATTATTTTTACATTTATTTATTTGCGTGTGGAGGTCACGGAACAACCCGTGGCAGTCAGTTCTCTCTTTCCACCATGTGGGTTCTGGAGACTTGAATTTGGCAGCAAGCACCTTTACCCACTGAGCCACCTGGCCAGGCCGAATGTGATAGGATTGACTGGACCAAGGATTCGCATTTGACTCAGACAGTTGAGTGCGAGTTAAGTTGTCTCCAACCCTTGTCTCACAAATCAGTATAACAAGAATAGGATCTCAGAATCCTCACTAACTGGCCCATTCAAGTTGTCTCAAAAAACAATGGGTGTGAGAACCTAAATGTGAGAAACTGGGATAGAGCAGGATGCAAAGATGCAAAAACAAGCAACAGCCAACCCATGAGTAGGCAGGAGTGTGAAGTTACAGAAAAAGAGATCAAAACAGTTAATGACTGAAAGGGAGGGGGTTCCCAGAGTCCCACATAAAATACTGGGTGGCCAGAAGTCATGACGCAGTAGCTGCCATGGATGGCAATCGCAGCTGCAAATGCGATCGCAATGTAACTACAAGAACAAAAATAATCATTGTAAAAGTAAACACACACCAATTTTAAATCTTCGCTGTATACTAGCATGAGTTCTGTAAAGCCTGTCTTATTTCCTAAATGGGTAAAGCCACAGAGAACTTACAAACTTCCCTGAGGTCACAAACTACGAAATAACATTATTCCACCCAGTTTGGTGAGAGTCCCTGCAGAAAGAAGAAAGCATACAGACTGTCTGGCCGTATTCCCTTGAGCGTCTGCGGCACCGCACCTTCCCGGGTTCTCTAGCTCTCACACCCCGGTTTCTATCAGCCGGGATGATCTGAAACTCTTGAATGAGCTTCAGTAACCTATGGCTCTAATGAGGCACACTCGTGGGAGTGTTTCCTATTTCCCAAGAGCCACAGACAGTACAGAGCTGAGTATTCTCTGTTGAATTGATGAGAAAATTCTTAAGACTCGAGCCGGTGGCCAAGATCATGTTTCTAATCTTGTTTCCTGGTGACTTGTTTTGGGTCAGTCTTAGTCTGTTTTATGGTCTATTTTGTCTGACACTACAGAAGTTCAGAATGTGTTACTACTCTACAACAGGTAATTCTCACTGCATATTAATTAAATGTCATTATATTAATTACATGGCCCTGCTCCACCTCATTCTTTTCCTAGGCAACTGGAGTGAAGGAAGCTGTGATTACAGGCCCAGAGAACGAAGACCGAGAGAAATGGGCCTGAACGTCATGTAATATTCCCAGAACCTCTCTCGATCTGCAGCCAGATCACTGAGGGTCTTGAAGGAGTTTCGCTATGTCTAATTAGGGGGAGAACAAAGTCAGAGCATATCTTGCTACCATCTTGTTTCACTAAAAAAATAAAATAAAAAAATATCTCCAGCAATCTTGCTTTGCTTTTGTGAAGTACAATCGTGAGAAGAACCAGCAAGACAAAGAAAATGCTCCTTTTCTTATAAAGTTATTTGTAATATTTTGAGCTTTCCTGTCAATCAAAGGACGGAAGTCCATCCTCCTGTGAGGTGGGGAAAGAGTTGAACCAGAGCTGAACCCCTTCCTGAGAGAGGCTGAATTGCAAGTAAGAACAACCCATGAAATCTACTAAAATGTTGGGGGGAAGGGAGAAGGGGATCTAGTTAGATCTTTATGTCTTACACTAAAAATTATCTCCCCATTATATTGTCCCCTAAAAGAGTTTTTATTGGGTATCTTGTTGTAATATCCAACCCACTGGCTTCTAAATAATTTTAGAAAACAACAAATATTTGGCTTTTTATGTATTCTTGTCAAAATCCCCCGACTGTCTCCTAGTCCTCAGGAGTGCTCGTTTTTTCTGAGCTCAGCTTTTTTAGTCCTGCCCTATTTTAAGCCCTGGGGCTGTGTTTGGTTCTCTTCTAAAGCTTTATTTATTTATAGAGTAAAGGAGTCATATGTGTGGAAATAATAACACCTTTGTCAGAAAGCGCTGGGATCCAAAGCTCGCTTTAAGTAGAGCATACTTCCTGAGCTGCAGCAGGCAGAAGCCAGAGAAGAGGAGGCCAAATCGATGCCTTTCCTGCTGCAGAGACCCCTCCTCAGACTAGAAGTGTCAGTAAGCACAGACTCTGCACACTCCTGCAGAGTCCCTCAGCTCCACCACGGCTCTCCGACCCCCTCCTACCCTTCAGCATCCTGCTTACCAATGGCTCCCGGACCATTCTCTTTTGGGATCCTGGGACTTGACCCAGGCAAGACAATTCGTGAGAAACTTTGAACAACCTGCTCGATGTCTTTTCATGTTCTCTGACTGCTTATCTAGAATCTTATTTAATCTCCCCAGCCCTGAGAGTAAGTGGCATTATCACCACCACTTTCTGGATGACGGAACTGAGGCCTCAAAGTGGAACCAGCTTCATGGGCAGGTGAAGGTTGCAGTCATCCAGGGACACTTCCACCCAACAGCTCAGAGGGTTTAATATTCTGTGATGCTGACTTAACATTTGTGTAGTCCTGACCCCAGGCTAACCTGGAACTTACTAGGTAGCCCAAGCTGGCCTCAGATTCTAAGCAGGTCTCCTGCTTAGAAGTCTGCAATTCTGGAATTAAGGTTATAAACCACCACACTTGCTTGTAACTTTTTAACAAGAAGCCTCACGCTTTGCTCTGAGCCTGCAAGTGCCTTCTCTTATCCTGCCTCGAAGGGTTAAGTCATTCTCCTCAGGCCACTCAGGCACTTGTCAGGCCCCAAGAAACCTTGCTCAGTGGACCACTACACAACAGAATCCATTTCTCTCCTATCTGGAGACTCAAAGTACAGGTCAAGGAGCCTAGGGTCTGATGTCTTCTGGCACAGTCCCTTGTGGCCTCTGGCTGGCTGCCCTCTCTGTGAATCTCCACATAGTCTTCAGGTTGGGATTACCATAATCTCCTTTCTAACGCAAGTTCCCCTTTGAAGCCCTCTATCTTCAAATACAGCTGAATACTACAGCTTAGGGTTTCTGGGGCTGCTCACAGCAGCCAGTGGGGGGGGGGGGGGGGGACAAGACATTCCCTACATGTTTGTTGGCAGTAAATCCAATGTAAGGATGTGTGAGGAGTTTCTATCGCCAGAGTAGAAATGAAAGCACAGAGAGATCTGTTCTTGCTGTCCTGATACAAGATACAGGCACCGCAGGAAATGCTTGGGAGTAACACCAGGCTGATGGGAACTTCAGTGCTGAATCCACTGCTGGGCCCATCTGCTTTTCACAACCTACACAGACAAGGCTGCCAGCGAAGACGGTCTCTCTACAATTATAGGTTCTTGGGTTGTCTGCCTTTGGAAGATTTCAAAATAGCACAGCTAACTCCGATCTGAGCTGGGGGGAAGGGGGAGGGGAGGGGGAGGGAACCACCACTGCACTTCTACTCAGAAGCCACACAAAAGCAGCTCTGTGGACTGAATCCCAAAAGCCAAGGTCTTTATCAAATGTTCAGCTGCCTCCTAGCTTGCAGGCAGGGAGCAGGGGGCATCGAGTTTGCTGAGACAGCAGGGGATTAAGGTAGCTGTTTGAAATGATAAGACAGGAAATGCATTTTCAGTCTGGACGTGGTCAGTGTTTAAATGCAGACAGATTTGAAGTCTGGGAATGTTCTGGTACCAGGTGGCAAGGAGGGCAGGGCATGTGTTCTCCTTTGGATGTGTTGAGTGACAAGCAAACAGAGAAGGCGTTTTCTCTGCTTCCCCCATATGTACAGGGGGTTGAGGAAGTGGCTGGGAGACACAGAACCCACTGGTCTACCTGGAAAATTACTTCAGTTCTGCAGGCCTTCATGTCTTCTTAGCACCCTGATGTTTCCTAATCCCACCATGCTACTCAAAATCAGCAGTGGTAATGAGTGTTCTTTGCGTGTAGAAGAGGGCATAGAATTTTCATTTGTGCTTGTTTTCCATTGTCTATAATATGATCTCTAATAATTCACTATTGTAAAATGTTTGCCTAGGGGCTGGAACAATGGCTCAGTGTTTCAAAGCACAGACTGCTTTTGCAGAGGACCTGGGTTAAGTTTCCAGCACCCACATGGAGGCTCACAACCACCAGTAACTCTGGTTCTGTGGATCTTGTGCCCTCTTCTGGCCTCTATGGGTAATGCATGCATATAGTGCACATACAGACATGCAGGCAAACACACATAATTTTTTAAAGATTCTTTTATGATTAAAAAAAATTATGTTCTAGTGGGAGAAACCAGACTATATCTTCCTGGGCTGATCAATAAACAACAGTGATGAGGAACAGATGGGGTTTGCTCACCTCCAGAGATAATACCCAGAAAGGGATTAGATAATACTCTGAAAAAAAAAAAAACCACTTAAAGAGATAAGACAAGATTATATCGAATGGAAATATGATAGGGAACCAAATCCTATATGGAAAAAATTCTATACCAGACAGCGTTGAAACAACTGGCAAATGTTATGGGTTGCAACGTGTCAATGTCAGACTTCCCAAATTTCATAATTACGCTCCAATCTATAGGAGACTATCCTGTCCTTAGGAGATATGTTCAAACATGATGTGAGGAAAGGGTACATATGCAGAGCTTCAAGTGAATCAAGGAAATTTATTGAGAAACACACGTTGAATGTGGCAGGGGGTTATTTTGTGAATCTGAACAGAGAGCATATGTGAGCTCTTCATTTTATCTTTGCAAATTTTCTGTTTGATATTGTGACTGTGAGTGCAGTGTCTTCAGGGACCAGAAGAGGGCATCAGATTCCTCCGGAGCTGGAGTCCCAAGTGGATTCGAGTGAGCGCCCGATGTGGGTATTGGCATCCAAGTCCCAAACCTTGACAATACAGCAAGTGGTCTTAACCGCAAAGCTATCTCCCCAACCCTTAGCACTACTGCAACTGCAAAGCCTTCCCACTTTTCTGCCCCTCTTCGTGTTTCTGGAGGTGGGGAAGGAACAGGAAAAGAAAACAAACACTGACGACAACCCCCCCGCCGTGATATAACTGATACAGGTATCTTAGAGACCCCGGGACTTCCACGTGCGTGTGTGGGCTGCTCTCAGAATGGAACCATAAAGAGGAGGATGTTGGAAATAGGGTTGAGATGGTGAACTTAAGGTAGCATGCAATGGTTGTATGGTTTCAGCGGATCCCCAGTCAGTGCTGGTGCCTGGGTGACCTTCAGAAATGTGCCCTGTGTTGGTCACGCAGACGATTCCCACAGAACTGGACTGTATCAGTTATATTTCTCCTAGCTGTAAATGTCAGTTTACAGGTGATTCCACTAGGCTCCTCGGAGGTACCTAGCAACGGCTTATGTCACCACCTGCTACTGCCAGGTGCTTCAGCTGTGGGCTGCCCTCCCACCCCCACACCCTTCTCTGTGCCCATCCTCTTCTCTGCCCTCATAGCTCCGATCCTGTCTGTCTGCCTTTCCACGTGTCTACTCGTCTGCCTCTACCCCTTCTCCAGCTCCTCACTCCCCTCCCTTCCCCAAATAGACCCCCCTTATACCAGACCTTTTGTGTGGCACAATTACTCGGGCACACCTTGACAAGAGCCCACCAGGTAGCTCCCTGCCGCACTATATTTCATAACAGTAACTAAATACCTGAGAAAAAGGGGGAGAAGGATCTGTCCGGCTATCAGCTTGAGGAGATTCAGTCCATCAAGGTGGGGACCGTGTAGCAGCTGGAACATGAAGCAGTTGGTCACATTGCCCTGCAATCAGAAAACAGAGAGGGATGCTGGTGCTCAGCTCACTTCCCCTCCCCCACTCTTATTCCATTTAAGCTCCCGGCCCATAGGGTAATGTCACCTACATTTGTGGTGAGTCTTTTCACCTCGGTCTCTGAAACACTCACACAGATACACCTAGAGGTGTGTGCACTCAGGTGAGTCTAAGTCCTCTCGGGTTGACACTGAAGATCAGTCCTCAGAGGGCCCTGGGGTAAGGCAGCTTCTTGACCCAGAGCCAGGGAAGGAGGATCCTCACTCTCTGCAGCCAGCACTCTGGGCAAACAGAGAAGGCACTGCCTTCCACAGGGAGAGATTAGATGACTCCACCAACTAGGGTCAGAGAATACCTCTAAGGGAACTCTGAATCCAAGTTCAAAGCACTTATCACCATAGCACACTTTCATCACTCAAAGGACAGCATGCAGAGGCTTGTGAACACTCATCTCTCCTCAGAGACAAGCTGAGCACGTATTCATACAATGATTCAGACATTTTTAGCTAACAGTGTACAACAGGGCTGGGATCGGCAGACTGAGGCATTAAAAGATCTGGAAAAGACCCAACCCAACCAACCAAGACCAGCTAACAGCACTGCCCCACACGCCCAGTCCGACAGACCCAACCCAAACAACCAAGACCAGCTAACGGCACCCCAGCCCCACGTCCCCAGCCCCACGTCCCCAGCCCCACGCCCCCAGCCCCTCTTGATGTTACAATATTTCACAAAGTTTCCCTCACTCAGTAGAATTCTGTTTTCACTTTCAGCTTTCCAGGGTGAGATGCTGACAAACTGAAATAAAGAATAACATCTGCATTTCAAGGATAATCTCCCTAGGAACAAAACTGTCAGCTTTGTCAAAGTAACAAGGAAAACCATCTTAGAAATTAAGTGCGATATGAACGTATCCTTTAAGACTCTCTTCTTAAAACTGTATTTCATTATTTGTGCTATATAATTATCACAAGGCTTTGAGCTTTGTGTGAACTACTTGACCTCAAACTTCCTTTTAGGGTTTATAGGTAAATCATTTGGTATCGAATCCAGGAGTAAGAACTTACCTGAGAATTATAAAGTACATTCACCAACTTCTGCCTCCGATCTGTTCTGAACAGGCCTTTTATCTGTAAACAAGCTTTTATCCTTGACTTTAAGAAAATATATCATGAGGGGGGTGGAGAGATGTCTCAACAGTTAAGAGCACTGACTGCTCTCTCAGAGGTCCTGAGTTCAGTTCCACACAACCACATGGTGGCTCACAACCATCTGTAATGGGATCTGATACCCTCTTCTGATGTGTCTGAACAGAGCTACAGTGCACTCATATACATAAAATAATATATATTTATATATAGATTTAATTTATTTATTATATATAATATATACATTTATATTTATATTTGAATGTTCATTGTTCCCAGAGGTTTTGATTGTGTGTGTGTCCTAGAAATTCCTTCTTTCCCCCACCAGCCAAATCCCCTCCCCCAAGAAGTTGCTCACCTCCTGATTAGCCTTGTGTGCTTCATGACTAATCTGTAATCCAGTTAGTTTTTGTCTGTAACAGCATGGTAGCAGTTTAAACTCTGGCTCTTAAGAACTGTCTGGGGAATTGGTTAAAATAGAGGCTTGGAAGGATCGGGCCTTTTGGAGGCAGAGCTAGATAAATAGGTAATGAAATGGTTGTATCTAGAATTCTGTAAATAGCTAGTTCTAGCACTACAAAAACCAATTACATCTTCAACAATCAGTAAGCTTTCATAGCTATAGACTGCCAGCATAAAAGTGATATTTGGGGTTTGTGAGATGGCTCAGGAGGTAAAAGCACTTGCCACACTACATGCCTGATAAGTTGAGTTTGATGCCCAGAATCCACAAAATACTGGATGAGAGGCACACATCTGAGGCAGGAGAATTGCCAGAAGGCTTGCTGGCTAGCTACCAGCTAGTGTTCAGTACATACAACAGCAGAAACAACGAGAGACCTGCATCAACAAGATGGAAGGAGAGCCAGCCTCCCAAACTGGTCCTGTGACCTTCAAGTGTATGCTGTGATGTGTGCATGCTCTCTCCCTCTCTCTCTCTCCATCTCTCTCTCTCTCTCTCTCTCTCTCTCTCTCTCTCTCTCTCACACACACACACACACACACTTACATGTACACACTGTTTATAGTCACGTTTGAAGTTTTTCAATGCTGTGTGCACATTGGCAATCTACATAAGTGGAAACAGACTGGATTTTGCAGCAGGGACCCATGTGTTTGAGGTTGATATACAGGCGACAACATAAATGTAAATGACAGTACCTCAGCTTGGAAGTTTTCTATGTTTAGTGACGGCTGGAATGTGAACTCAAGAATTCAATGATGGAATTGCAAGTTATCTCAGAGATATAAACCAAGCACGGTAGTACACATCTGAGGTCTCTAAAATAGAGGTGCGGAGACAGGAGGACTGCCACAAGTTTGATACCAACCTGGTCTCTGTATCAAGGCCAGCCAGTGCTGGATAGTGAGATCCTGTTTTGAAATACAATAAATATATAAATAACCACAAACAAATAAACAAACCAAAAAAAACAAAAACAAAAACAAAATCTTCCAACTTTTACTCCTGTTTCTTTCTCTCCAGGATGGTTTTCCTGTTGCCATAAACATTCCCATGATTCAATTCAGGTATAGGGATTGGACCACATCCCACAGCTCTCTGCCCGTTCGCCTTCCACTCCTTCATCTACTTCACAGCTAACTGCTTTAAAGTCCACGTTCCCATGTTTACCTGTCCATCCCTACCTTTTCATGCCCACCCAGACCACCAAATGGGTAGTTTGCCTTTTGTGACTGGGCCCAAGGCTGATTTCTGATTTTCTGTGAAGCTGAGAATGATTTTGAACTTCTGCTCCTCCCGCCCTACCTGCTAAGTCCTGTGGTTATGGTCACGCACCACCATGTCTGGTTTTGCACCATGCTGAGGATTAAAGTCAGGGCTTAGAGCATTCTATGAGACACCCCACCAACTGAGCTACATCCCAGCCTGTAACCAGTGGCTTACACTCCACCCTCCCACCCACTCCATTACAATTCTATCAGTCTTGCACAGCTCATTTAGAATTACTTCCTCATTACCTGTGGTTAGGTATGAAACACCCCAACTTCCCCACTTCAGTCAGAACTCTTTTGATTGTAAGCAACAGAACCAGATCTGGCAGGTTGAAGCAGAAAAAAAATAGAATGGGCTTTCTCTCAAAAAACAAAATTCTAAATATCTTGATTCTTTGCATAGATTTTCTTAAAATTCTCAAAGAATGTCTGACACAACACAGTGTGCTCTCTCTCTCTCTCTCTCTCTCTCTCTCTGTGTGCGTGTGTGTGTGTGTGTGTGTATGTGTGTGTGTGTGTATGTGTGTGTGTGTGTGTGCGTGTGCATACAGGCATGTATGTATGTGTTCATGAGTATGTTCATGAGGGTGCCTGTGCATGCTGCCTCTTACTCACAGGAACGCAGGAGCACAGTCCCAAGAACCACCTGCAGTTGTCTTTGCTAAGGAAAGATAGTTTTCAAAGGTTGTCAATAGAAGAAATGAACACTTTGAGAAATGTCTCTACTGCCCTCAAGCCCCAGTCCACAGAAGAAAGGAATTCTTCCTTCTCTAAGACCCCTGAGTTCAAACATCGAGCAGTGGGGAGCTAGTGCATGATTGTCAGGATATGTCAGGGTGGGAAGAGAAAGGCTGGAGCCGGAAGTGATGAAAGCAGTCATTGTGGGAACTCAGCCTGCCAGCACACCCCTAAAACCCGAGCACTTGGGAGACTGTAGCAAGGGATCATGAATTTGAGACTAGGCCCCTACACAGCAAGGTCCTGTGTTAAACTGATGAAACCCTTTTTATTTTCTCTATGATCAAGTAAATTGTATATGACAATATCTTTTATAGAATATTGAATAGTATCATTTTAAAATAAGCCAACTGCTATATAATACGAACATGTTTTATTGGAGAGGAAGAGTCAGTTATCGGTAACTTTGGATCTTTAGGACGGTAACAAGTCTTCTGCTTCCAAATTCAAGAAAGGCTCCATCATCTCCCGAAGATCCCACATGATGCGGTGCCCCAGCACGCTGGGCAGCACCCTTTCGAAGAGAAATGTGGCGTCCACAAACAGTATATAGCACGACAGTCCAGTGATGGTTACCACGAAGACCAGGACGAACAGCTTCAGTGCGTGCTTCCTACAGTAAAGAAGACATGAGGGTTTAGACCCAGAACAGAGCCTTTTTGAAGGTGTGGCCTCTCCATACCCGCAGCCTCACCTCCGCGGTCACCCACCTAAGACCCGCAGTCACTTCTGTAAAAGGAGGAAACAGCGCATGCGCATCCCCACAAGCTCATCTGGTCGCTTTCGCTCTATTTTTGTACTCTTTCTAGATATACTCGCATTTGTTTGTTTGATATTACAGAGTCACTAAGTTTTGACTGACTTTTAAAGATGTGTTAATTTTCCCTCAAGTGAATGAAATTATATCTGTAATATTTAGAGAGTGCACAGTCACCAAGCACACGAAGACGTGCAATGGTGTATAAAATTTACTTTATACTATGCACTGCCCACTAAAGTGGGTATAAAGTAGCTTCTAATGAACAATTCCATTGCAGTATATATGTGTGTGTGTGTGTGTGTGTGTGTGTGTGTGTGTAAGAGACAGTACTGGACTCCCAAGACCAAGTTCTCAGCACAAAGGAGATTCCTTTATCCCAGAGGGACAGAGGGCAGGGAATTAGAGACAAAGACAGGAGCTAGAGGGTGAGGGAGAAGGGGAAGGGGGCAAGGGAGGGGGAGGGTGTTTGTCCTGGGGACAAAGGACTGCCTCTGGATAGAGAGGAGACAGAGGTGGCCCTTAGGAAATGGCAGTTTCTAAAGGTACAAGGGGACACCCCATGTTAGGATGAGGTGTTTAATTAAATCAGGCTTGTTAATTAGGTGAGCCAAAGGGAACTTATGATTGCTGGACTTCTATGCTTTGATAGCTGGACCTTGGTAGTCAGCCTCAGGAGGAGGAAGTGGCCAAATAAGGGAACTGACCTTGGTGGCAGGCTTTAGGAATGTAACCTAACAGCTTAGCAAGGCAGGGGGAGTGAGGGAGAAGGGCAGGGCCAGCCAGAGCCATTTTTTCCCGTTCTTGAGCTGGTTATGGGGGGGGGGGGGGAGCAGGGTGTGTCAAAGAACAACTTTGGGAGCTAGGTCTCTTCTTCCCTTTTGCTGAGGCAGGGACTCCCTTGTTTCTGTGTTGTGTGACAAAAATGTTTTCTGAGCAGAGGTAACACACAAGTCTGCATTCCCTAGAGAGGGAGCCCGCAGCAGACCAAAGTACGGATACCACCACAGCCCAACTTGGTGAACCCTAAGTTTTACTGGGGTTATTTACAGGAGTATGGGTGAGGGGTCACTTACAGGATCCAAAATGACTTAAAGACAGCTGCATCCCCAAAGACCACCCCAGTACAGGCGACAACTCACAAAGCTGGGGACCTGGAGGCAGCTCAACTGGCTGGAGAGTATTCTTCCCAGGTACCTCAGCTGGACTAAACTTCTTCCAGGTAGCTGGTCTCATCTCAGAGTCTCCCTTGCAGCTCCACTTCTTTCCATTTGAGGGGACTCTCAGTCTTTATTGCTTACTCTGGCTAGTGAGTCTGGTCAGTTTCAGGACTTCCTGAAGCTATTTTGAGTTGATTGACTTCCTGCAGGATGGAAACTGTTACACACATTCTGCAAAGCTAATTACTGCAGGCCAGATGATCCTAAGTTTCGGGGGGCATTTCCTGTCCTCACCTACCAACCTTGCTGTGAGATTGCCTGAACTACAGATGCACGCCACTGAAACTGGTTTGTTATGTGGGTTCCACCTGAGGATCAAATTCAGGTCATCATGATTCAGTAGAAAGCACTTTTGGAGGCTGGGCATGGTGATGCACATCTGTAATCCTAGCACTTGGGAGGCAAAGGCAGGCAGAGCTCTGTGAGTTTGAGGCCAGCCTGGTCTACAAAGCAAGTCCAGGACACCCAGGGCTGCACAGAGGAACTCTTGTCTAAAAAAAACAAAAAAACAAAAAACCAAAAAACAAAAAACAACAACAAAACAAAAAAAAGGAAGGAAGGAAAGAAAAAAGAAAAGAAAAGAGAGCAAAAAAGCACTTTTCCCAATCAGCAGTCTCTCTGACCTGATTCTTGACAATTTTCTACCTACTCATTCTATGGAGATGAATATTCCATTTTAACTAGCCTAACTCTATATCTATCTATCTGTCTGTCTGTCTGTCTATCTATCTATGAGCATGGCGTATGTCCCAAAATGATGGACTCAAGATCCCAGTTTCATAGCTTCATAACTTGTTCAGAAGAAACAACAGAATTGAAACAATTGAACTACAATATCCCATAGCCTGGCGGGATAACGTGCAAGGTACAGGGACACACGCTGTCACAACTCCAAAACAAAAAGACAGTTCAAAACAAAAGAGTTTGCTCAAGATCCTCTCTGGACTGGTGGCTGGAAATGAAGCCTCAGAGATCTCTTCTTGGAGAAAGGACTATTTCTCCAAGCTGGTGAGTTAGCTCTATGAAGGGCTCCAAGGACTCAGAAACTGAGCCTGGGACGATGACTTGTACAACGCAGCACAGAGCACCAGGCTGATGCAGCTACCCTGAGCTACGTACCTGCCTCGAATGAGAAGATTCAAATGTTTCTGTCAGTGTGTCTCCAGTGTTGTATGAGCAAGAGGTCCCCAGACATATATCCAGAGAACTCTGTTGTTTTTCTAACAAAATCTCAAACCTTCGGTTTTACCAATGAAGATTCAGGAGCCAGAGACTGGGGTAAAAGCCTGCTAACTCAGAGAGGCCGAGAAAGCACTCAGCTGACCTTCCTCCTCAGCCAGCGTCCCACCAGGATCCCCCCTCAGTCCGATGTCTCCATAAAACCTCCTTCAAACTCAATGTCCCTGCTTCTACTTCCTGCGCGCCTCTCTATCTCCGTCCTCCTGACTCCCTCTCACTCTCCATGGTTTTTTTCTTAATAATTCTATGTTTACTTCCTGTCAAATGGTTGCTTGCTCTGCCTCTTGACCTATGGTTGACTTTATTTAATTCTGTTCACAATATTCAGGCAGAAAACTCTTGGATTAAAGATGCATGCTAAGACCGAGCCACACCACAACTAAAAACAGTTTTTTTTCCCCGATAAATAACACAATCTCGGGGTTCACAGTGTGATCAGATATCCTGCAACCGAACTGCATATCCCACCACGGGGATACTCGTGTGTTCATTTTTTTATTACTATTTTACCTACAGTAGCAAGAAAGGAGAACGGACCTAGGTGTCCATCAACAGATAAGTGGGCAATGAAAATGTGGCTCATAGACACTACGGAAATTAAATGAAAAAGAAAAAGGAAATTTGCAGGAAAAGTGGATGGACTGAAAATACATAGTATTAAGCAGGGCCATGCAGTTTCAGAAAGAAAAAGAATGTTCTGTCATATGCAGACCCTGCCTGTAATGTATGCGTGCTTATAGATAATCATCAATAAATCTATAAATCACGGGTACTGCATAGCACTTAGAAAGGGTGAATTGGGAGGTAAGGAAGCATGTGGGTAATGAAAGAGAGTATAAAGTTAATTTTTCTAGCTTCGAGTCTGCCATAGATTGTTTTTCTTCCTTGTGGTTAGTAAGTGAATAGAAATATAATTGATAGTGAAGTGTAAACCCTAAGCCGCACAGCCTCGGAGCGCCGCACAGCCTCGGAGCGCCGCACAGCCTCGGAGCGCCGTTCTGACTGCACAGGAGCTAACCAAGATGCAAAGGTTTGGGAATGTATGTTTCTGCGTGTGTGTGTGTGTGTGTGTGTGTGTGTGTGTGTGTGTGTGTGCGCGCGCGTTTGGTTTTTTTGAGACAGGGTTTCTCTGTGTAGCCCTGGCTGTCCTGGAACTCACTCTGTAGACCAGGCTAGCCTTGAACTAATAGAGATCCACCTGCCTCTGCCTCTGAGTGCTGGAATTCATGGTTTGTGCCACCACTGCACTGGGCAGATTTCTTTTTTTTTAAAGCAGGAGGGTGAGGGGGAGTGATCTTGTCTAGTAAACAAAAGTTGTCGAATCTGTTTGGTAAGTTGTTTCCTTTAGTGGGGTGATGGCCAAAGCCTTTAGACTCTGTTCTTTAACGTGCAGATGGCGAGATGGCTCAATGAACTAGGTTTAGTTCCCAGCATCCATGTTGTCCTAGTTAGGGTTTTATTGCTGTGAAGAGACACCATGATCATGGCAACTCTTCTAAAGGAAACTGTTTCGCTGGGGCTGGTCTATAATTTTAGAGATTCAGTCCATTAATCATCATTATGTGAAGCACGGCAGCAGGCAGGCAGACATGGTGCCGGAGAAGGAGCCGAGAGTTCTACATCTTGATCCACAGGCAGCAGGGAGACTGTGTGCCAAACTGGGGTAGCTTGAGCATAGAAGACCTCAAAGCCCGCCCCCACAGTGACGCACTTCCTCCAACAAGGCCACACCTCCTAATAGTGCCTTTCCCTATGTGTCAAACGCATGAGTCTATGAGGGCCACACGTATTCAAACCACCACACATGTGATGGTTCATAACCACCTGTAACTCCAATGGCGGGGGACCCAACACCCAATCTAACCTCCCCAGGTATCAGACATGCATGTGGTATACATACAACCACGCAATCAAATACCCCTACGCATAAAATAAAATAAATAAATGTAAAACATTTTTTAAATTTTAAGAAAGGATGTTGGCGGATAAGAACTGGAGATTTTACTCAGTGATAGAACACTTGCCGGGTAGGCCTGAAGTCCTGAGTTCAGTCCCCTCCGTTGCACACATCTAAACGTGTACATAGGTAAAATACGTGTGGTATGCCCGTATTACGTATAGGAAGGTTTATCTAAGGTAATAAGAAAGCTACCTATGCCTATATACTGCTTAATACAGTAGATGTAGAGCTAAAACAAGAAAAATCCTAGGACTTCAGTTAACACACAAAATTTTAAAAAGAAAATCACACTTTAGTCAACAGTCAGCGTTAAAATAGTTCGTATGTTGAGAAGCTACACACACACACACACACACACACACAACATCTCACTATGTAATCTCACTATGTAGACCAGTCCGGCCTTAAACTCAGATCTACCTGTCTCTGCCCCTGGAGTACAGTGGTTAAAGCCATGTACCACTTCTCCTGATCACACCTGATCAGTTTGTCCAGCCCGTGCCAGCCCCATTTTCTTACTCACCACACTGCACTGCAGGGAAGGGAGGGTGACGTTGGTGGGCTTGGAGAAGCCTCGGAAAGCAGGGGCTCTTCTTGCTCGGCGTCCAGGTCTTCAGAACCATGTGAGTCTGCCTCCGATTCTTGCTTGGAGTATGTCTCCAGCTTCCTGTTCATGACATTGATTTCCTTATGGAAGCTCTGGGGAGGAAATTCAAAGAACAGTCAACTACTTCTCCTTGGTGGTGGTGGTGGTGGTGGTGGTGGTGATGATGATAAAAACAACTCTTGATGTCTCACAGAGGATGTTTTCTCTCTGTGACACCTCAAGTGGCCATCAGCAGCTGCATATCCAGGGACTTACACACAGCTGGGGAAAAGAGGGGAGCCCACATGCTGACCTTTACCTACTGGAATGGCACCCTTGTCCTGGATCTGTCTATTCGGTTTGAACATCTTTGGCACACATACATACGTGGTGATGCCCACCAGTGCTGCTCTAGGATACAGTGGGGCACATAGATAGTGATGTGCAGTTACAGGTACATGTACGAGGCTTGTGAAACAGAACACGACTAAACATCCATGTACATTAGAGTAAGAGGTATGCTAAGGCATATGGCTGAGGACCATGTGCCCAGTGAAGCTGGTGAGCCAGCACCTCTAGTTAGGGGGGTAGGTGGTGAGCCGGCACCTCTGGTTAGGGGGTAGGTGGTGAGCCGGCACCTCTGGTTAGGGGGTAGGTGGTGAGCCCGCACCTCTGGTTAGGGGGTTAGGTAACCCCTCCGTTCATTGTTTCTGCCACAGATTCACATTTCCCTCCTCATCTAAGGTGTCAGGAGAACAAACTCAAAGGCAAACTAATTTCTCTGGATAAGAAAGACAGGAGAGGTCTGAGAAAGAGCTGCCATTTGCCCTGAGCCTTGCAGAGTGCAGAGAGTGTAGTAGGATCAAGCTCCAGATGAGTTCAGGATGAGACACACCAGGAACTATCAGGTGTTCTTTTCACCCAAAGCAGAAGACCAAGAGGAGGAAAAGAAGACAGGCAACTAGCCGGAGACCAGAATGAGTTATAGTTTAGCTTCTTGGGAACCCAGATAGCCTACTTGCATTGGAAGACTCGGGGCACTGTTATGGTTTGTATATACTCGGCCCAGGGAGTGGCACAATTAGGAGGTATGAGAAGGTGTGGCTTGTTAGAGTGGGTGTGGCTTGTTGAAGTAGGTGTGTCACTGTGGGTGTGGGCTTTAAGACCCTCATCCTAGCTGCCTGGGAGTCAGTATTCTGCTAGCAGCCTTCAGATGAAGATGTAGAACTCTCAGCTCCTCCTGCACCATGTCTGCCTGGATGTTGCCATGTTCCCGCTTTGATGATAATGGACTGAACCTCTGAACCTGTAAGCCAGCCCCGATTACATGTTGTCCTTACAAGAGTTGCCTTGGTCATGGCATCTGTTCATAGCAATGGACGCCCTAACTAAGACAGACACCTCACCTCTATCCGTTCAACGAGCTTCTCCTTCAATTCACAGGCTTCTTTGCAAGTGTCAACCTAAAAAGATATCCACAGGTCTGAGTAAACTGACAAGAGTGTCTTTCTGGTTGACAGAATAAAATCTCTCATTTTTGTACCATGTATGAAGTGGCTGTGCTGGGTGAGATAAACAGTTTACTTGTGAAATAGTTCCCTTGACAGTTGATTTCTGGGTCTGTGGATGCAGCTGAGTGGTGAAGTGCTTGCTTAGCATGTACAGGGCCCTGCACTCGGCCTCAGCACCACAGGGGCAAACAAACAGCAGTGAACAAACACGAGGCAAACTGCTTATGGACTGCGTATTGCAAGAAAAATAACCAGAAGCAGCGTGGGTCACTTTTAGTCCTTTTATCTGCTATTTCCTACAGTATAGTGGCGCACGCCTTTAATCCCAGCACAGGAGAGGCAGAGGCAGGCGAATCTCGAGTTCAAGGCCAGCTAGGATTACATAGTGAAACCCTATTTCAAAACCAAACAAAAATAAATAAATAAATCAACTAATTAATTTACAAGAATGAGAGATGCCTGGGAGGCAAAGACAGGAGAGTGGCAGAGCAAACTGGTTAGCTAGACAAGCCAGAATTAGAGCACGCTGTATCAGTGAGAGACCCTGCCTCAATTAAAAAAAAAAAAAAAAAAAGTGGAGAGCAATTGAGAGAAAAATGCCCGATATCGACTTCAGGCTTCATGCACTTGCACACTCATGCACAGAACACATACACATACAAATAAGGTAAAAGTACAAACGAGTACAACAGCCCCTGGTGTAAGCCATTCTTTCCTGTTCGTTACCCCTTCTGTGCCCCTTAAAAATCTTCTAGTGCTAAGAGATGGCTCAATAGTTAAGGGCGCTGGCAGCTCTTGCAGAGCACGGGGGTTCAGTTCTCAGCATCCACATGGTGGCTCACAACCTCTGTTAACTCCAGTTCCAGTGAATCCATCGCCCTCTTCTGGCTGCCATGGGTACTGCATTTGTGTGGTACATAGACATACACGCTGGTAAAAACATCCATTATGTATAATATTAAAAACGGAAATCTTTCACCAAGGTAGAAGCTGGTGAAAAAGTAAGTTTCTGGGAAAACAGGGAAGTATCTCTCTTAAATAGATAAACATTTCTAAGGTATAAACGTAAGATCTCTTCATATCAGATTGAACATCGGGGTTCCTGTTCAGCAGAGTGACTCTCTCAGAGAGGACTCTTTCATTTGCTTCTGGTGTCTCCACCAGGTCATCTGAGAGAGAATACCTCAACTTGCCTTGATTCTTAAGCACTGACAGGGGCAGGCAGCAGCTTTTCTTCCTTTCTTAACTTTTTTTAAAAGACAGAGTGTGGAATAGTCCAGGCTGACCCAGAGTCGACTGGGCAGCCAAGGATGAACTTAAATTCATATCCTCCCAAGCGCTGTGTGCCACCTGACCACCCGGGTATAAGCAGTTATTCAACCCGGGCCCTATTTGCCCGTCGCCGATCCACGTTCCTAGCCCCAGGACTGAGTTTTTGAGGCTCAGTTTCTCATGGTAATCACTCCCGGACAAAATTCCACCTGCCCAAGGAAACAAAGCTGATAAATCTTGAGCTGTGTGGTGGTGGCTTAGGATGATGACACCTCACAGGCAGAGAAAATTTCCAAGAAAACTGACCTGTCAAAAAGTGGGTTTAAGACAAGGTGAGTCTGATGACATTGCTCAGTGTGTAAAAATATGCAAACAGAATTTAGAACTGTGGTTCTCATCCTGTGGGTCGTGACCCCTTTGGGGATTGGCTGTCCCTTTCCTAGGGGTCACACACATATCAGATATCCTGCTTATCAGATATTTACAACTCACAACAGTAGCAAAATTACAGTTATGAAGTATCAATAAAAATAATTTAATGTTTGGGGGGTCACCACAACATGAGGACTGTGTTAAAGGGTCTCAGCATTGGGAAGGTGGAGAACTGCTCATTCAGACAAACACAAATACACCAAAATGTTCATTGTGTTTATCTTTGAGGATCCAGGTTCTTCGTGTGTGTGTGTGTGTGTGTGTGTGTGTGTGTTGGTTTTGTTTGTTTGTTTGAGACAGGGTCTCTGGAACTCACCAAGTAGATTAGGCTGGTCTCAGACTCACAGAGATCCCCTGCTTCTGACTCGAGTGCTGGGATTAAAGGTGTGTATGACCACACTCTGCTACTTTTCATTTGTATGTGACCTACTTTCATATTGTTTTAACTTTAAAGTAAGTTTGTGTTACTTTTATTGGAAGGAAAGACAAGTACATACATTATATGATATGGTGTGTGATATTAATATAAATAGCGAAGGAAGAACAAAAGTGAATTTTTACTTATCTTTTCACTTTTCATCACATCTGATTATTTGAAGCAGGTAGCACTCATGCTGTGAAATGTGTTAGGGTCAGAGGGGACAACGGAGGAGTCTGTTCTCTCCTTCCACTGTGTGGGTTCTGGGGATCAAACTCAGGTTGTCAGGTCTGCCAGCAAGCCGCTTTACCCACTGAGTCCTGTTGCTGGCCTGAGACTGGCTCTTTTTATCCGTGTGTGTGTGTGTGTGTGTGTGTGTGTGTGTGTGTGTGTAGCTACAGATTGGGCTTAGATCCCTCAAACATGTTTCGCCAAAGCTCTACTTCTGAGCCACTTCATCTTGGAATCACAGAATTTTTCTTCTGAAATGAGCGTAGTGACACTGAGCCCCTCCGGGTCCTGACTTCTCTGATTTTTAAATGCTATGCTTCTGAGGGTCATTTTCCCTCCTTGATGTCTCATTACCTGGGTCAACTTTATGTTCACTTCCTTTAACTGCCTTCTAATTTCTGAGATCTTTTCCTATAACATAAGGATAGAGAACACACAACATAAAGATAGTTAGAAGGGATGGTCTATAAAGCAGAAGCAAAACACTTGTCAGGAAGAGCATGTGATGGCCAACAAACTTCAGATTTCAGAGCTCTCTCACACTTCGCCGATTTATAAAACCAACATCGAATCCTGTCGGTAAGATATAATTAATTGGAGAGATGGCTCACCGGTTAAAACACTGGCTGCTCTTGCAAAGGGTCTGGGTTTGATTCCCATCACCTACACAGTGAGCCGTAACTGCCTCTAACTCCTGCTCCAGGACGCCCTCATTAGACCCTCTGAACACTGTATGCAAGGGACACATACAGATAAGCAGACATAAGCGCACACACACATGATGATGATGATGATGATGATGATGATGATGATGATGATGATGATGATGAGCCAAGGTTTCTCTGTTTCAATCTAGCTGTCCTGGAACTTGCTTTGTAGACCAGGCTGGCCTTAAACTCAAAAATCTACCTGCCTCTGCCTCCCAAGACTTGGGATTAAAGGTCCGCACCACCACGCCTAGATACACAAAACTTTTTTATTAAAAGTGTGACTGGCTATACTCTGCAAGTGGCCTTGTACAAGCAGAGTATGGCCAGTTTGAACCCTCACTTTGAACCACATTAATTCCCCACCAGCCCCTGAACCTCTTGGTTTAAGAAGGAGCTGTGCTATCAGGCCACTGAGCTTCTGCCTCCACCTCCCAGGTACTGGAACTGCAGACTTTCTGTGTCATTTTTAACTGCCTCTGCCTTCCCCCTTCAACTCCAGCAGCTGCCAGCCTATCCCTGCCCACAGGTTTTGCCCTTTCAGCGTTACACAGATGGAATGTGAAGGCTGCAGCCGTCTGAGGTGTTATCTTCAGATAGCCCACAATGCCTGAGATCGGTCACGATGCTGGGAGGATCAGACAAGTGTTCCTTTTTATCTCAGGTGTTCCTTATTCACTCAAGACATGGGCTCATCCATCTACCAGCTTGGGCTACTTGGCCTGCCTCTGGTTCTCAAGCTCATGTGTGGCGTTTGGTGTGTTTCGCTTTTAGCGTGTACACAAAACTGCACAGCTCCAGCAGTTTCATACAAGTGCGTAACATGTTCTCCTTTTTCCTGTTATCCCATGTCTTCCTGAGTGTGGTGGCTCACACCCATAAACACAGTTCAGGGGAGACTGAAGCAGCTGGATTACGGAGAGTTCAAGGTTAGCCTAGGCTACAAAGTAAGTTCCAGACCAACTCAAGGTTAAGAGAAGACTCTCGTCTCAAAACAAAATGATACAACTCAATAGACCAGAGAGATGGCTCAGCAGATAATAGCACTTGCCACCAACCTGACTTATATCCCTGGACTCCACATGGTAGAAAGACAGAACCAATTCCGAGAAGTTGTCTCTAAAATCCATGTATGCATACGTGCACACATACATGCACACATATGCACACATTCATGTACACACCCATACATACACATATGCGCACACATACACATATACAGGCACATAAACACACATGCATACCTGTATATATCCATGCACATACATGCAAAACATACAATAAACAACATAAATACAATAAAAATTTTAAAATACACATCACACAAACAAAATTTTTAAAAAACCACTTTCTCTGAAGGGAATCTGTCTAAGAACACAAGGAGATAAAGAATTAGGACTCTTGGTGGTTTGGAAATACCACAAAAACACGTCAAGGGGTCATCAAAGGCCACAGAACCAGCATCTTGCTTTCTAAGGACACAGTTAACAAATTCCCATTCCTGAGATGTTTTCTCTGAGCTCATAGGGCTGGGATTCTGGGATTCAGATAGGCAGTTCTCCTTAAGGCTCCTGTCTTCATGATGGCATCAAGACAGAAGCCTATGAGAAGGCCTCACCCCATGTCTGGGAAGCACAGTAGAGTCCAGTTTGTTTGATGCTGAGCATCAAACAAAGGAAGTGGTGTCCTCTGGAGGAAGGCGCTTGGCACTGTCTGCCCAGCTTCTTCCTGTGATGGAGGTGCGTCTTCCTCTGGCTATGGTCTGTCTGATACATGCACCGGAAAGTGTCCAAACCCAGCTTACCTCAATGTCTGCCTCCTGATCAGAGTCCTCCAGATTTTTAGACTGGTTTTCCAGGAATATAACCTCAGTTAGCAAGCTACAAACAGATGAAGAGATGGACTAAGTCCTGTGGACTGAGGGAGAAAAAAATCATCCAACATAGGAGAGACTTCCAATCTTTCAAAACTGAAGTGCTGTTCTAAGGGGAAAGACTCAGGATAGAGAAATGAGGCTCTGCTGGGCTAGGCCTCTACTCCTGTTAAAAGGCACAGACCGAGAGAGGGGACTGGTTGTTCCAGCACTGGGGCTTGAACCGAGGCACTTGCTTGTGCAGAAGAAGCAAGCACTGAGTTGTAGTCACAGCCTGGACAGTGATATTTCAAAGTCCGAATGCTGAGTATCTGGGCCTTTATCCCAACTCTATCAAGGACCATCAACTCAGCAGCAAGTTGGGCATGGTGGTGCACACCTCTAATCCTCTGCTCTGAGAGGAAGCAGCCAGGAGAGCAGTTCCTTTGTGCCAGCAAAGACGTGGGAGCATGGTAGGGAAATCCAACGGCTTCAGATATTTATTTCCAGTAAGAGCTTCTGTCGGTTAATCATTGACTGTGATTCACAATACAAACCTCACGATATGCCCGTGAAGAGGCTATGGTTAATAACTTTTTCTATATGAGGAAAGGCAAGCCCTTAAAAAGTGATTAATTCACCCAAAAAATGGGCCATCAGGGTTGAAGCTCCGTCTCTTTAGTGGGGGTGTAGCTCAGTTATAGTACAGCACTCGGTTAGCACTCATCAACCCCTGGGCTCAGATCCCAGCACAAAACAGGCTGTGGTAGCACACTCCATAAGCAGGAGGTAGAAGCAGGAGGGTTAGGAGTTCGAAATTACGTTCAGAACACGGAAAGTCTGAGGCTAACCTGGGCTGTGTAACCCTATCTCAAAGGAAATAAGTAGAGCTCAGGAGAGATGGCTCTGCAGTTAAAGGCAGAAGGTCTTTGGTCCTCAGCATCCACCAGGCAGCTCACAACTGCCTGTAACTCAAGCTCCAGGGGACCTAGTGCTTCTGGCCTCCTGGGTGTCTGTGCTTACATCCACACGTGCATGCGCGCTCGCACGCGCGCACACACACACACACACACACACCCAGTGTGTAAGAAATCTTTCAGCAGGGCAGTGGTGGCACACACCTTTAATCCCAGCACTTGGGAGGCAGAGGCAGGTGGATTTCTGAGTTCGAGGCCAGCCTGGTCTACAGAGTTCCAGGACAGCCAGGGCTACACAGAGAAACCCTGTCTCGATCTTTTTTTGAGACATCTTTCAGAGAAGGGAAGGACACAGGTATAGGATGTTGACTTCTAACCCTGAGATGTATCTTTGCCCACGTGGTACAGTAGCCTGCTTGCTGCACCCCACACGGTGGGTGCCTTGAGCTTTAAATCTGGAAGGCATTCTACTATTTACCTGCCAACCCCAGCACCCAGGGCTTACCTCTTCACCGTGCTTTCTGTGTTATTTATTTCTTGTATAATGTTGTTGATTCTCCCCAACCAGTCAATGTGGTTGGCTCCAAGTTCTTTCATTTGTAGACCCATCTTTGCATGCCAGTAGTTCAGCTTGAGGATCAAGCTCTCTGGGATCCTGTGGAGACAGAAACCTAGACATTGAGAGGTGGGACATGGGAGACACTTCAGATGGCTCTAAATGATCTTCCTGTGCACTTTCTACTAAAATGAACCGACTGGCCACTTGTTTATCCATGTAAACGGGTCTTTAAAAGTCCAGATAAAGCAAATAATTTTGCAAAATATGTATTGTGTTACTGAGAATCAAACCTAGGGCCTCACACAAAGTAAACGTTCTACCACAGAGCTACGTGCCCGGCCTAGAGAATTGGCTCAGTTGCCTTTAAGCACCTGTTGCTCTCGCATAGAACCTAGGTTTGATTCCCAGCACCCACACAGTGGTCTGCTAGCATCCATAACTCCAAGTTTAGAAGATCTGACACTCTCTTCTGACTTCCCTGGGCATATACACACAGTGCACATACATGTATGATACAGGCAAAACATTCACATGCATACTTAAAAAAAAAAAAAAGCCTTATATATTTTTTCAGTGCTAGGGATTGAACCCAGGGCCTCACACACGCTAAGCAAGTACTCTACCACTGAGGCCCCCGCCCTAAAAATGGATATATTTGAAATCTCCCTCTATAGATTGAACGTTGGATTTTGGGCAATGATATCAGCAGGGGAGGAGATGTGTTCAGCATGAGACATGCAAGGGCTTAGTGTCAGGCTTTTAATGATTTGAATAATTTTCATATAGAAGAAGTTATCTGAAACTGTTGACATACATATCAATTCTAAACTCCAAATCCAATGACACACAGCATCAGCAGACAAGGACGGGCTGACTCTACTATCTTGCTAGGCAGAGTCAGCCAGTCCCTGTGCATGCGGATGCTGCTTGGTTCAACTTGTGCCTAGAGTTGTGAGTCTTTCGGGCTTTCTCCGAATGCCTTCCCAAGATTCTCTCCCCCATCATGGGTGCTCTTCCCTGGTGTCTCCTAACTTACAGAGTGCTCTCCTCCGAAGATGGTGACAACAGAGACTCTTGAGGGCCCTTGCAAGCTAGAGTTACTTCTTCCTCATCTGGATTGCTTGGTGGGTCCTGGCCGTGCTCGGATTCCTGCTCCAACCCATCCTGGATGAGATGATGGTGGAAGGAGAACAGAACAGATGAGTCATCGAGAGAGGTGCCAGCTCCTCCAACTCTACCCGACAGCCTGCCTGATTCCATGCCTTCTCAAACATGGATGAAAGAGGGAGACAAGCCCTCCATTCAGCTTGTTGGAGGCTGCGGCAGGCTTTCCAGCATCAGCCTCCCATGGAAGAGTGGTTTTCAGGGCAAACAGTAGAAATGTACCCGACTGTACACTCCAAAACTCGACTCAAATGACATGGCTGTTCTGGTCTCCTCAGAAACTCAGTGTTTGCCAGGCAAGGGTGCACATCTGTAACGTTGGCCCTCAGGAGGCTGGGGTGGGAGAGGACCATGAGTGTGAGGCTTAGACAGTGAGTCCTGGGCTAGCCCAGGCCACACAGTGAGTTATAGGCCAGCCTGGGCTACATAGACCACAACAAAACAAGAACAAATGAAACAAAACACACAGTGGGGGGCCTTGAACTTATAAAACAGGTGAGAGTATTTCTTATTAGGACAGTCTATCGAGCCATGACAACTAAGTGCACTGTATAGGTCTTGTTCCAGTATACATATGGTTCCGTTCCCAGCTTGGTCATCTGTGACTCCAGTCCCAGGGAAGCTGATGTCCACTTCTGGCCTCTGTGAGCACCAGGGATACACCCGGTGCACAGACATACATAAGGGAAAAACACGTATACGCATAAAATACACGAATCTCTAAAAGTGACATAGCTCTAAAAATCGTTTGAGGCACAACTGAAGAAACCAGAATGCAGAGGGAATGAGATCATTAGGCTTCTTTATGTGTTAAACTGCTAATTTCTCTAGAGGTGATGACAGCATTTTGGATACATAGACCAAAATCTTTATTTTTAGAGATGCTTTCTGAAGGCAACAGGAACAAACTGTTATGCTGTTTGACCTACTTCCAAATGGCTTAGTGAAGTGCATTTATTTATACACACAAAGATAAAGAAAATTTGGTGCTCTCTGCTAACTGACATGAGGGCTATTCACTGTCAAACGTAGCCCAGCGCTGCTCTGGCCTTTTATGTTCTTGTATAAGTTATTTTCATGGCAAGGGGCTTGAGAGAAAGAGAATACTCTGTCGCATTTAGTCCATGAAATCCCTTCTTTCTTGTTCCCCCACCTCTCTCTCTTTTCTTTCTTGCTCTGTTTTAGAAAAATATTCAGTTCTCTAGCATTACAATCCTACTCATGCAAAATTATCAAAATAATAACCTACTTTACAACACCTCTCTCTCTCTGTCTCTCTCTCTGTCTCTCTCTCTTTCTGTCTCCCCATCTCTCTCTTTGTCTCTCTCTGTCTCTGTCTCTCTCTGTCTCTCTCTGTTTCTCTGTCTCTGTCTGTCTCTGTCTCTGTCTGTCTCTGTCTCTCTGTCTCTCTCTCTCTGTCTCTCTCTCTCTCTGAAACTCTACTGTAAAATAGTTCTTCTGACCTTTGAGGAAGTTTTAAGCAAAACTCTCCTGTGAGTCAATCAAACAAATTTAAACCAGAGAGAGAGAGAGAAAAGTTTGGGGTGGACAAAACGGATTAGTTCCTCACCAAAAGACCTGTGTAAACCCCAGCCCAGGTCTCAGGTTCTTCAGAAACAGAGTCAGCACCCTCAAGTCGATTCGAGGCTTGGGAATTGTCTTAGTCAGGATTTCTATTCCTGCACAAACATCATGACCAAGAAGCAAGTTGGGGAGGAAAGGGTTTATTGAGCTTACACTTCCATGCTGCTGTTCATCACCAAAGGAAATCAAGGACTGGAACTCAAGCAGGTCAAGAAGCAGGAGCTGATGTAGAGGCCATGGAGAAATGCTGCTTACTGGCTTGCTTGCTTCTCCTGGCTTGTTCAGTCTGCTTTCTTATAGAGCCCAAGACTACCAGCCCACAGATGGTACCACTCACAAGGGGCCCTCCCCTCTTGATCACTAATTGAGAAAATGCCTTACTACTGGATCTCATGGAGGCATTTTCTCAACTGAAGCTCCTTTCTCTGTGATAACTCCAGCTTGTGTCAAGTTGACACACAAAACTGGCCAGTACAGGAATGCTCTCACCCTATGTACTGGTAGCTCATCAAAGCTCATGCAGCACATTGGATTAGCTGCTGGCACCAGGCACACATGTCTGCATCTTGACACTGCATGTCTCCTTATTTGGACAAGAGTCTTTAAGGTAGACTTTGTCATTGAGGTAAAAGAGCTTGAAATCGGATCATTATAGATTATCTGGACAGCTCCTAAGTCCAGGGGGACTGGCTTTAGTGTGAGACAGAGAAGGTGTAGATGAAGGGGAGGTACAGGGAGGTGGAGACAGAAACCGCAGTGAGGCAGCAGCAGTCAGCACAGGCACAGGCCCCAGGAGGAGGAAGGGGAAAGATTTCCACATAGACCGAGTCAAAGCAGAATAGATGAACTCTGTTGGAAGACTTTCTGCAATCAGAGGATGATTTTACACATAACCTCTGCTCTAAGGTGACCTATGCCAGTTGTAATTGATCCTCACAGACAAAACCAGCACAACACATGGGACAGGGATGCATAGGAAAGCTAGGATGACCACTACGTGTGGACAGCAGTGAGGGACAGTGCCATCCCTGGCCTCTCTGATTCAGTGTTAGACCTACAGAGAGAAATATCTTGGGTATTCTTCCTGCTTAAAGACAGAGGGTGAGGTCATTTCTTTACCTGCCATGACATTGAAGTCTCTCTTACTCTTCCTTCTTTTGTGTCTGTTTGTGGGTTTGGTTCGATTATACCCAAGGCTGACTTTGAACTTCTCACTCTCACATCTTCACCCACTAAGGGTTGGGATTACAAGCATATATCATCAGGCCCACCTTAGCTTACCCATTTTTCAGTGTTCGTCTTGTAAAGGAAATCAGTCTGTAGGTTTTCAGAAAGTTTGTCTTTTTCATCAGGTCTGTCTGAGATGTGGTCCATTTCGGCAATTTCCCTTAGCAAATGCAAACAACATAAACAAAGCAAACAGAGGTAATTACTGTACAGTAGGAGTTTGGACTGGTCCTCTGCCCTCCACGATTCTAATGGAGACCTATGGAACATACCTCAGCCCCAGGTATATCTGCTACCTTCATGCCGACTTTGTCCTGTATGAACAATGCCATATATAGTACATTTTGCAGAAGAGAAATAGAAAGGCTGCATAAATATTTGTTGGCTGAATCCATGAATTAATTATTTAACAGTGAGGTCCCAAATTCCAAATTGCTGCTATTTGTGTTTATACATACAAAAGTGTGGAAAAGATAAACAGTAATCAAACAGCAAAGGGTAGAATCTCAAAAACAATCTACCAAAGGGTAGATGGGCAGAGGGGACCAGGTCTGTGATGGGACTATGTGGCATGACACTCTAAAATCCCTTGGGAGATGGGCCTCTGGGTGTATTCTGGAGGACTGTCCTGACTGAGTTCATTGGGCTGGAAGACTCGCCCACTGTGGGCGGTGCCCTTCCCTGGCTGAGCTGAAAGACCTGTCCACTATGGGTGGCACCCTTCCCTGGGCTGGGCTGGAAGACCCGCCCACTGTTGGAATTCCAGACTGTATAAACAGAAAAGGAGCTGGCAGAAGCATGGATTCATTGCTCTCTGCTTCTTGTGTGTGGATGCAATGTGACTAGCTGCATCAGTCTTCCACTGCCTTGATTTATCCACCAAGATGGACTTTGCCCTGAATTGTAAGCAAGATAAAGCCTCTCTGTCATGGATGACTTGCTGTTGTTTTGTTTTTAATTGCAGCAACAGGAAAAAAAACCTAAGACATACTGTTTACCTTTCTCATTGCTGGGATCAATCCCTGAGAAGGAACAGTGAGGGGGACAGTCCACCATGGTGGAGAAGGTATTGGGGAGAGCTTAAGGCTGCCTGCTCACACACAGTCAGCAAGTAGAGAGAGACCAGCAGTAAGAGAGCCCAGCTCCAACGGCTAAGGCTCACTCCCAGTGACAGGCTTCCTCAGGCGGGTCTCACAAAGGTTCCTTAGCCTCCAGTGTAGCACCATCAGTTGGTACTAAGAGTTCGAACAGACAGGGCTGTGGGGACGTTTTACTTCAAGCCCTATTTAAACCACACCTGTAAATATTCAGTTCACCCACAACGTTCTTTATTCTTCCACAGAGTGTATAACAAGCATGCAGGTTTCTACAGGTGTATATAAATATGAGTGTCTTAGTCAGGGTTTTACTGCTCTGAACAGACACCGTGACCGAGGCAACTCGTATAAGGACAACATTTAATTGGGGCTGGCTTACAGGTTCAGTCCAGTATCATCAAGGCAGGAACATGGCAGCATCCAGGCAGGCATGGTGCAGGAGGAGCTGAGGTGTCCTACATCTTCATCTGAGGGCTGTTAGCAGAATACTGGCTTCCAGGCAGCTAGGATGAAGGTCTTAAAGCCCACACCCACAGTGCCACGCCTACTCCAACAAGGCCACACCTACTCCAAGGCCACACCTTCTAATAGTGCCACTCCCTTGACCGAGCATATACAAATCATCACAATGAGTATATTTATATACATTATTCTGAATTTTGAATTCCCTTTGTAATAACCTATTTGGAGTCCGTTTCATATTAGTACATGAGGATTTCTTCATATGTATGACTCTATGTTGGGGTAGTATAATTTTCTATTTCTCTGTGTGTATAGTGTGTGTGTGTGTGTGTGTGTGTTTGTGTGTGTCCATGTTGTTTGTTTGTGTGTGTGTGTGTGTGTGCGCGTGCGTGCGCAGAGGTCAGAAATCAACATAGAGGTCTTCTTCTATTGCTCTTCACTTTATTTTTTGAGTCAGGGTCTCTCACAGAACCTGGAGCTCACTGTTTTGGCTGCTCTGGCTGGCTAGGCAAGCCCCTAGGTTCCTCCATTCACTGCCTTCCACTAGAGTGACAGTAAGTGCTGCCACACTCTCTTATGTGGATCCCTGTGCTTGCTCGACCCTCACTTTACCAACTGAACAGCCCCCATAGCACCCAAGCAAAATAATACTACAAAGCAGCACTGTCATGGGCATCCTCCTGTCTGTGTGCTGCATGTGGGAGCCAGAGCCAGCACAGTGACAGGCAGTTCCTGAACCCTGCCTTGCTAAACTTTCCCAGATTGCACTTTATTTATTGCTACTACTTTGGCTTTTGTAGACAGGGCCAAATGTAGTCCCTTTGAACTATGTGGCTGAGGCTGGCCTTGAACTGCTGGGATAACAGGCATACACCAATATTCCCGGTTTCTAACCCGTGCTTCAAAGTTGTGGAATTGATTTATATTCCTGGCAGAAATGGTGACTGAAGCACAGCTTTTTCCAGAATCGTGTATTTTTAAAAGTGCCTGGTCTCTGCCGATCTGATGCTTAAGCTGGAACAATGGTTTGATGTTAATTTCTCCAGGCAAGTGAAACAGAGAGTCTTTGCCTGTGTGTTCACAGTTTGTCTCCTATGTGACAACTGGGTTAGAGCCCTCCGCTCATCTCCAACTGGGCTGGTGTTAGCTTACTAAACTGAATTTATGTGACATATCTACACACATTTTAGAATGAATCACAGCAACCTTGCAGCGTATGTCTGTGGTAGGTCATGTCTGTGGACCCTGAGCCCATAGGTGGGCTGGGAACTCGTCACACTTGCCTTACTCTGGTGGTTTGAATGAGATGTCCCTGTAGTCTCAACCATTTGACTACTTGGTCCCTAATTGATGGTGCTGTTTGGGAGGGTTAGGAGTGTGGCCTTGTTGGAGGAAGTTTGTAACTGGAAGCGGACTTTGAGAGTTCAAAACTCCTGCCCTTTCCAGTTTGCAATCTCTGCTTTGCACTTGTGGTTCAAGATGTGAGAGCCCTCAGCTGCTGCTCTAGCTGCTATGTCTGCCACCTGCCACCTCTGCTCTGCCATCATGGACTCATCCTCTGAAAGGCCAATAAAGTTCTGTGAACTGCCACAGGCCTGGTGCTTTATCACAGGAAGAGTAATGAATGAATGTTCACACATAGGAAAAGTTCGTGGCATCTATAGGCTTATGTAAACTATCTTTAATCCCAGCACTTGGGAGGCAAAGGCAAGCAGATCTCTGTGAATCCAAGGCCAGCCTGGCCTACTTAATGAGTTCCAGACCAGCCAGGGCTACACAGTGAGATATTATCTCAAACATACTCAATAGCACTCAGTGGTTGCTGATAATCACTGGATTGTGTAACTAATGAAATGTAACTGCATTCTAAATGTTGATGTCTTTAGCAACTGTAGATAAGAGAGCCGGGAAGGAACTACAAGGAACAGCCAATTCCCTAAGTAGAAGTCAGAGTCTTGCCAGCTCCACTGCTGATGCCTCATTCCCACCACAAGCCACACAAGTGGCCCACTGTATCTACTCTGGTAGATACTTATGAATTAAATTTAGATGAACTGAAGAAGAGAATCTCCATCCTGACCCTGAACCAATGTCTCATGATCGGTCCTCTGCTGAGGCAGGTCGCAGAAGTGACTCCGGTGAGCTCAGCCCTACTTACTTCCAACCTTCAGACATGGTGAGGGTTTGAAGAAGATCGCTGCTCTTCTCAGTCAGCTGATGTTCCTTTCCAGCTGTCCTCATTGGCAGAGACACCACGTCTTTACTGAGGGCTGCCAGTGGTGTGAGAACCGCTACTTCACTGCTGCAAGGACAGTGACAGGAATCTGTCAGCGGGATCCATGGTACCCAACATTGTGGCTAATTCTTCCACAGAGAATGCAGCCTGTTCCCCACTGCTGCCAAGATGGCTGTCCATTCCCCGAGACCCCAAAGCAAGCTCTTGAGTGTCTCTGTTCAAGTATACAGAGAAAGGATTTGTGTGTGATTGTCCTTAAGGATGCAGCTCATGTCTAAGTTGATAAATTACCCTTGAATAGGGACATCATAGAGAAACATACAACAGCCATGTTGGGGGTAGAATTCTCCATGTTTGTTAGTTATTTCTGATTATGTAACATGCATACTGAAAAAACTAGAAAGCAGAATATAAAGTCACTAGTATTTCAGGGCTAAATCACCAAAGATTGTCTCCAGACACATCCAGATGTAAGCATTTACTACTGAGATGGTTTGTCTTATCACTCTCTGTCTTTAGACCTCCTATGTGTTTTGCTGTTTCCCATTGCTGACAACTGTGTCATCTCTAACTCCTCACTAGTATAATACATTCACGATACAATGATGTAATACATTCTCATTAGAATGACCCCTGCACCCCTAGCTACTAGGGCTACTTCTTAGAACTTCGGTTATTAAATCAAAGGGGATATCATACAGATTCTTCAGGATTTAGAGAAATATTCTAAATTGAACTTCAAAACAACAACTTCTCCAGTCCCCACTCCCAAATTGAACTTGTAAAAGGCTCAGTCGACATGTGCCACAAGCAGTTGTGTGGTCCTTCCTTCTGGCCAAGTGAGCTCACTAGAGAGCAGAGAAGCAACTTTAAAATAAAGGGAAAGAAACACACAGAAGGTTCAAACGGTTCACATCTAAAGTCCCAGTTCTTGTGAGGCTATGGCAGGGGAGTTACCTTCAGTATGAGGCTAGCTCAGGCCAGTCAGGGCTACAGGAAGAGGCCTTAGCGCCAAACAAACACAGGCAGAGAAGGGTGATACAGAAACTGCAAAAAGCTTTAAGAAGGTGTTGGGGTGAGGGCTCTCTTGGTACAGAGACAGGCAGATCTCTAGGTCTTGCTAGCCAGCCAGCCTTACCTACTGAATCCAGAGCTCCAGATCAGTGAGAAATTGTTTCAAAAACAAATAAAGTGGGGGCCTTTGAGAGGACTATGTAGGTAAATGCACTCACTGTCCAGCCTGATGACTTGCATTTGATCCCCAGAACCGGCATGGTGGAGAGAACTGATTCCCACAGATTGTCCTTTGACCTCCGCATGCACCCCAGAGAAAATGTGCACACACGTAAAAAACGATGGGGTTTAAAGAATTAAAAACAAAGTGGGTAGCAAACAATATACATCCACACACCCACGTGTGCACAACAGAGAAGGAAGTCAATCCATGTTCTATTAACTTCACATAACACATGGTAGTAGTGGTAACAATATCGTTACATTGTTTCATTCGGTCTTTACCGCTTCCCTGTGGGCAGTTAACAAACCAGCGCTTAACCATTCCTACTTTTAGATCAGGAAACAGAGCAGTGATGACCCATAATTTGTCCAGTTTCATTGCTGAGATATGGTAGAAGGGAGATTTAAACTGTTAGTCTGCTTCACAATTGCCTATGAACGTAAAACTTCCTGCTTCCACAGGTTTGACGATAGCCCTCTGATCTCTGAGGCAGCTCCACCTTCTGAAGGTAACTTCTGAGTCTCTATACGGCTGGAAGAAGCTCACTACTCTAAGCCTGGTGTGCAACCCCAGCACACAGCTCTGTGCTTGCTGAACACACAGAGCCTCCCGTCCTCCCCAGCCTCCCCTGATCAGCACACAGGGAAGTTTGGAAACTTCGTTCTTTGGGGTTCTTCTCCCTATACTCTCCTATTTTTTGCTTTTACCGGTTGACCTTCAAGGCTGTCTGGAATTAATCAATGACAATGAACCCTTGTTCCTTTCTCCACATGCCACAAAAACCTTTAGAATTATCACTTTGAAAAAAAAAATGTGTCTTTAATCGAAAGAAACTGATCAACTTTAGAAGATAGCGGACTCAAGGCAGAGTGATTCCCTAGCCCATCTCTCAGCACAAATTTCCATCTTCAGAGCCCGCTCCCTAGATAAATTGGGAGGAGCATGATTTGAATAATCAGGGATTTGGTGAGGAGGCAGCACTCGGAGGGGCCCATATTCTTGTCCTTCCCGATCTTGTTATCATTTGTACCTCAGAGTTCCCTGGGACATTTGGCTGGTGGCAGAGCCTGTGATCCCTAGCTCTGGGGGCAGAAGAGGCCTTGCAGGTTGGTCCACACCTGGGCAGGAAAGCTTGCAGTTGGGCCTGCTCTCTCTGACATTCTACTTGGAACCCAGCATTCGAGGCTCCTAACTCCCTCCTCGAGAGCAAAGACAGCAGTGTCTCCTGCCTGTCTCTAACCTGCACCACCAGCTGGCTGCCTCTTAGCCTTCTGGTTTCTCTTCTAGGGCTAGGGCCATCTCCCACCCTGCCATCTCTTCACCCATCAACTGGCCTCAGACATACAGTGACCTCTGACCTCAGCTCCCTCCGCCACACACACTCTTTCAACTTGTCTCATCTCCTTTGACCTTGGAGCCTCTAACTCCCTCACAGACACACAAAGGCCTCCCACCTGGATGACTACTGAGCTGCTTGCTCTGTCTGCTCAGTGGAACAGTTGGCCTTGGAGGCAGCGGTTACAAGCCTATAGTTCTAACCCTCAACGACCTCTCTGTCATTTCCAGCCATCATCTGTGGGAAGCCAGAATCCATGGCAGGACCTAACAGGCTGACCTCCATGCCTCTCAGTTCCTGAGTCCTTTCTCCTCCACCAGCAGGATGGAGATGAAAGCTTACAAGCCTTACTTTTGGTTTGCATCCACGTTTGAAGACTGGTTTTGCCACACACCTGCTGTTTGTTTGGGGGCCAGAGTTAATTATGCTCTCTGGAAGCAGGTTTGGTAATGGCTACCTAACTGAACCGCTGGAAGGATTAAGGTGATAATCCGGAAGGAGCGGGAGCTGGGCAGTTGCAGGAGCTCCCAGTTGTGATTGCTTGCTTTGATGGCTTCTCTGGCTAGAAGAGTGGCCAGCTCAGAATCTCATCCTGGGTCCTGGAGGAATGCACAGCGGGGAGCCGAGATTTTTAACAGGACCCCTGGGGCTTTGCGCTGATCACCACCTCAGCTCAAAGCTCCACTCAGGTGCCTCTTTGTACCCTGCTGTCTGGAAGTCCTGCTGGGACAATCTACAGCCTTGGAGTTCCCACCTGGTATCATAATTATGCATGCTCTTGTTTTTAGTGGTCCCGGGACTCCATGTTTCTTTAGGGGGGGGACACAAAATTCTTCTAATTTAATCAGTACCATTATGGCAAATACTTTTTGAATATTCACTAATATGCCAGATATTCTTGTATATATATTTTACATATATAAGCTATTTTTCTAAACAATTCTTCAACAGAGGAAGGATCTGTGACTCATATCCAAACCTAGATAAAGTGTGGCCTCAGGCTCCTTAAGTACACTGTATTGTGGTCACTCTTCATACTGGGATTTCATGATGGTGATGGTGGTGGTGGTGGAGGAGGAGGAGGAAGGGGGAGGAGGGAGAGGAGGACAGGGAGGAGGAGGATCCACATACTCACCCATACAAAGTAAATAAATTTTAGTTTAAAACTTTGCGCGAAATGGCGTGGGCAGTGCTGGAGAAGACAGATCACCAGCTGAAAGTGTTTATTACTCTTCTAAAGGACTTGGTTTCCAGCATCTGTGTGGGAGACACCTGTGACTCCATCTCAAGGAGTTCTGGTGCTCCCCCATGGCCTCCGAGGGCACTGGCACACACGTGACACACACACTCAGGCACATGTTCATGCACACACACACAAATAAAATCTTTTACAACCAACACACATGGCACTCAAATTTTAATAATGAAACAAGTATTATGATCTGGTTGAAAGTGTAAACTATAGCTGTCTGTTTTACTAAAGGCCCCGCACAGTCATCATGCCTCTTTAGCTGGTCAACGCCCTGTCAGAAGGTCAGGGCAAACAGGTGTCAAAAATAACTAGAAAGACTGTTAAATAAGAGGCAAGCTTTTATTGTTTCCTGTGACAGGCTGTGTCTCCCTGAGGAGGGAAGTGAAGGGAGCCCAGAAGGCATGGCAGACACTCAGAGCTTCTGTAGAATGGAGGATATGTGGCCAACCCTCACCCAGTCAGTCAGTTCTTCTCCATGAAGCTGTAGGCAGTTTTTAAATTTGGGGGTAGGAGGGGTGCAGGGTGGAGAAACTGCTGGAGTCAGTTTTTCTGTTCTTAGGGGCAGGGGTATCGAGTAGAGAAACAGTCTTTCTGTTCTTTGATATTGAAATATTTGTGAATATTTTTAGGGAATATGTATGAATGGGTTCTATTCTCTAGCTGGGCTGTAATTCAACTCACACACTTTCAGAGATTGCACATAGCCACTGAAGCGGGGCAGTAGCTTTTATCTGGGCAGGGCCTGGCTGGAACTCCAGATGAGCCCATGAACAGGGTACAGGCGAACATGCTACAGAACCACCTGGAAGAATTCGGTGGGATAATCATCCCATCCAGTCAGGTCCTAGAGGCCACACTCCGAGGCCAGGGACGGTATCTCACACTCAGCTCCAGAATCTCACCTGCTCCAGAACACAGCCCAGACTCTAGATACTTCTCCTGAGACACTGAGGCATCTAGGTTTCTCCTTGGACATGGACATATCGGCTTGAAATGCCCAGGGAGGGTTGGCTGTGACACAAACTCCAGGACCCAGCCCATAAGGGCCTAGGAAGAAAGTTTCAATTCTCAAACTAATCAATGTGATCTGAGGAATAAGCTTTCTTACCCAGGGCCCTCCCTGCCCCACTGCAGTCCCTCTGTTAAACTGAAGGGTTCCTTCTAAACTACAAGCCCCACACCTGCTCAGCTCAGAGCTCTTCACTGAGACTGCATTTACTGTATCCAGTTCCTCTTGCTCACAAACACTCCCTGTGGAGAGGGCTAGACACTAACAGTAGGGAAGGAGAGGATCCTGTTAAAAAACAGAATACCAGCTCCGGAAGACAGGCCCAGGAAAATTCCAGAGGAAAACACTAAGAACGGAAATATTTGGCAGAGCCAAGGCTGGGCACAAGGGCAGGGGTGGTTCCTTATTTCCCGTCGACCCACACACTGTTCAGATTCTGTATCTGCCAACTGACTGGCTTTCAGAAACAAACGACCAATCACCAGCTGTACACATTCCTGGCTGCTGGAAGTCCAGTGACTTGCTCTCTGCTCTCTTTCTTCAGCTTCCCCGCTGTGAATATGTTTCTCTTCCTGGTCTAGTCAGTATGGCTTTCTTCATTGTTTTCTGTAGCCTTGTGTCTGGAGGCCCATTGTGGGGCTGCCAGCTAGGGTGAAACGGCAGAGATAAACTTTACTCAGCGTTGTTGGCAGTCAGTTCAAGGCCAACGAATCAACAACACATTGAGCAGGGTGTGGTGTTGCAGGCCTGTGATACCAGTGTTTGGGAGGCAGAAACAGGGAGATCAGAAATCCAAGGTCATCTTGGGCTACAAAATAAGTTCAAGTCCAACCCTGGATACATACATACTAAGTGTCTTTAAACAGGAGTACACATAAACCAAGTTTACAGATTAACTGGTGTGAGCAGAGGCTCACACAGGCCCTGACCCTGCAGCTCCCTGGGGACCAGCATTTCATTCGGCCTTAGGTGGTGTGCTGCTCATGAGGGTTGAAAGAACAGACGTGAGAACAGCCTACAATCTGAGTGTCTGAAGGATGACCTGAAATGGCAAAGAGTCCGTTTGGCACAGTCACAAACCGGAAGGTAGATGTGTTCGTGTGTTTATGATATGTACAGGAGAAAAGATGACAGAGGGCTGGCTTGGCAGTTTGGACTCTACTAAAATCAAGAACCTCTTCAGATAGAGCAATGTCTCAGGAAAATTCTGAAACTTCTCTTTTGCTTCCCCCAGAAGACGTTGTTTCCAGGGGGTTGGGGGTAGGGTCGGATGATGCTGTTTAAAGATACACTTTTGTGGCTTTGAACTGACAGACCCACAGAGGCAGGAGAGCAGCATACCTACAGACTGAGCTGACATCTTACCCTCGTCCTGTCTAATTCCTCGTTCTTGGGTGACTCGTACATTTACTTGAAATTTAGGTTCTCTATAACCAGACATTTCTCACAGGCGTTTTTATTGCCCTTATGTGGAGCAGGACAGGCTCATGTAACACTGTGCATATGGAGGACAGCTTCGGGGGTTGACAGCTTTCCACGTGGATCCTGGGAAATCAAGCTCAGACCATCAGCCTTGGCGGCAGATGCCCCTATCCACTGAGCCATCTCCCCAGCCTGGTGGACATTATCTCTAACAGCACCTAGTTAATTGGGGGATTCTCTGCTTGGGACTTGGCTGTGGCCTGCCAGAGCAAAGTTCTGTGAGAACTTTGGCTCATGATGATAATTTACTGCCTTTGAAGAATAGATTCCCAAGAGTACTTGAGATGGCAGATGAATGCTTATTTACACACAGTGTCCCGCTCAGCGGTAAAGTAACACCTTGACCAGTTTATAAAATCCCCATGGAACAAGTTCACACATGGGGTGTCCGTTAGGCATCAGAAGACCAGGTCATGTGTTGCCCCTCAGACAGCCCAGGGTGAACAGGCATGGAGGGAGAAGTCCAAAAACTGCAGTGCTCACCTCAAACCTAAGGACAGGATAAGGAGGCTGGAATCAGAGGCAGGACACCAGTTATGACCCTTGGCACAGGACACACAGGCTGGCTTCCAGGGCAATGACATCCATGGACCCATAAAGCCTGGCTTAACACCACGTTCCCGCTCGTGGCTTCTGGAGATAACCAGTAAATATGATAAGAGTGGCTCGAGAGGCTATTCTGGTTGGAGTGAGGACCGTGACCAAGCTGAAGATGAGAGAGAGAGAGAGAGAGAGAGAGAGAGAGAGAGAGAGACTAGTAGCAGGGTCCTCAGATCTCTGCAGCAGTGGTGTGGCTACAGAGTTTGGAGTTTCATTTTTAAGGGGGTCTCACTGACTATGCTGGACTGACCTTTGAGATCTCCTTCCTTGGCCTCCCAAGGCATACACCACTATGCTCAGCTTAGCCAGGTACTAAAGCCCAAGAAGTTGGTTTATCATGGAATTTCCTTCTCTTGCTTCTCCAGGGGGAAACACTTCTCCAGGACAGAGAAGCCGAGCGACGATGAGCAAAGCCATTAGTGACATGAATGACAGGTGTTTGTGTTGCCAAAGGATTACTCAATTGAGTTATATCATTATTTATTTATTGGAGACATGCTCTTATGTAGCCCAGGTTGGCCTCAAACTATGTAGCCAAGGATGACTTTGAACCCCTGCCCCCCCTGCTTCTTCTTCCCCAGTGCTTGGAATATAGGAGCGCTCCAACATACATAGCTCCTGCATTTTATTTATTAATTAATTTTTAAGACAGGGTCTGTACTGGTTGGTTTTGTGTCAACTTGACACAAGCTGGAGTTATCACAGAGAAAGGAGTTTCAGTTGAGAAAATGCCTCCATGAGATCCAGCTGTAAGGCATTTTCTCAATTAGTGATCAAGGGGGGAGGGCCTCTTGTGGGTGGTACCATCTGTGGACTGGTAGTCTTGGGCTCTATAAGAAAGCTGGCTGAGTAAGCCAGGGGAAGCAAGCCAGTAAGTTACATCCCTCCATTGCCTCCACATCAGCTCCTGCTCCTTGACCTGCTTGAGTTCCAGTCCTGACTTCCTTTGGTGATGAACAGCAGCATGGAAGTGTAAGCTGAATAAACCCTTTCCTTCCCAACTTGCATCTTGGTCATGATGATTGTGCAGGAATAGAAACCCTGACTAAGACAGGGTCTCACTGCATGACCTGATACAGCAATCCTCCTGCTTCAGCCCCCTCAGATACAAACTGTATATCCATCCAAGGCACAAATGCTTTTAAGATAAGTTTTCTCTCCAGGCAGTGGTGCTGCATGCCTTTAATCCCAGCATTTGGGAGGCAGAGGCAGGCGGATTTCTGAGTTCTAAGACAGCCTGGTCTACAGAGTGAGTTCCAGGACAGCCAGGGCTATACAGAGAAACCCTGACTCGAAAAACCAAAAAAAAAAAAAAAAAAAAGATAAGTTTTCTCTATGTGGGAAGTTTCCAGAAGGGAGGTGTGTATGTGTGTGTGTGTGTGTGTGTGTGTGTGTGTGTGTGTGTGACAGAGAGACAGAGATAGACAGACAGACAGACAGACAGAGACAGACAGGAACAGGGCAGGGGAGAGAAAGGCCTTCTCAATTCTGTGCTACTGTGTTGACCTGAACCCTCCTCCAGCACTCACTGTCTTGAGCACAGTGGATTCTATCACTTACTGCAGACTGGGAAGTTCTCTGTAACCGAGAGCTGGCTGACCTGTTACTTGCTTTGCTTTCCAGAAGCCCAGAGCACAGAAAGCCTGCTTATCCAAATGCTTATATGCAGAGACCCAGACAAAGTATCTGCTTTGATTGAAATTACAAGAAATATCTTTATGACCATAACACTCCACCCAGCAGTGGCTTCTGCCTCTGATGGTGGCGTGCAGGGATGCCCATCATGATAACAGCCTTTGGGGTAACATGGCACTTGAAGAGAGTGAGACTTCAGATGAACTGACACAGCTGACTGGCCCATACGGATTTGACAGGGTGGCTGGGACCTGAAATAACCTTAGGAGCTCAAGGTCAAGGGTCAAAGAACTGGAATACCTTTCTCTATGCAACTTTACCCTGAGGCTGGTACAATAACTAGACTCTTCTCTTCAAAGCTCCCCTGTCAGCCTGGAGCTGTAAGCTCAGTGGGTGCTATGCTTGCATAGCAAACATGAAGTCTTGGGTTCTAAGCCATCACCTCATAAGCTGGACATGGCAGTGCACACCTGTAATCCAAGCACTTGGGAGGTGGAGGAAAGCAGATAGGAGATCAGAAGCTTATGGTCATCTTTGGCTACATAGCCAGTGCAAGGCCAGCCCAGGCTACATAAAAACAAACAGATCAATGAATAAATAGTTCATTTGTTTACCAATCCAGATTGAATCATAGAGAGGCTGGGGAGAAAATTAAACATATCATTTCCAGAAGCCCAGGGCCTAACAACTGGCAAACATGCCTTTAAAAGAGCATATCTGGAGCTCAAGTACTCTTGTTATCCTGACACAACGAGAAAACATTAATTTCCACTCTCTATTTTCCTGTTTTTACTTTCCTGCAGCAAGAAGAGAGCAGGGTGGGGAGTGGTAATGGACTTAACATGGCCGTAACTCACAAGCAGCACTGGCTAAACTCTGTAAAGTCTCTCTGCTTGAGAACCACAAGGGGACAAGGGGGAGGGCCGCACAGTTACTGCGTGTCTGCTGGTGTGCATTGTTCTGAGTCCCTGCTGCTATGTGGATAATCCTGACACAATGCATCTGAGCGCCCTGCACACCACATGTTGGGGTTGGAGGGACTCACTGTCCCCACAGGGCTCAGGTGGGTGTCACAGGAGTGTGGGTGTGCTCTATGCACCCTAGGTCAGTGTGTTGCTCCATCCTTGGTGATGAGAATTGGGTCAGGCATGGCTCATGTTGGCTCTCTTGCTTTCAGGGTCTGGCCCTGGTTTTGGCAGTAGTGATGAGGGGCCTGAAATGCTCACTTTGTTCTGAGACCAGTGTATCAGCTCAGGTGCTTCCCAGAGAGGGGGTAGGTGGGAACCATGACACCCACTGAGGTGCTCACACGAGGTCCTGATAACACTAGTGGTCATAAGAGATCAGGGAAGGTGGGAGCCTCTAAGAGCTATGCTGTAACTATTCCTCTCTGTAGCTGCTGCAGGGACACCTGCCTAGGAACAGGACCTCGGGCGACTTCTACCCCGCACCTGGGAATGCACAGTGACTGAGACTTTTCTCACGTCAGCTGTTAGCTAAATGTCCACAGGAAGAGAGACATAGAATGAGAGGAGGACATTCTCCTGATTGTGGCTTCCCAGGACTAGGCAGCAGCCAAGCTTGCTTCCCTCAGCTTCTTCAGGTGAAGTCACACTGTGTTCTAGTGTCACAGTGTCCAGGTGTCTCAATGTCCAGGTGTCACAGTGTCCAGGTGTCACAGTGTCCAGGTGTCTCAGTATTCAGGTGTCTCAGTGTCCAGGTGTTTCAGTGTCCAATTGTCACAGTGTCTAATTGTCATAGTGTCCAGGTGTCACAATGTCCAGGCATCATAGTGTCCAGGTGTCTCAGTGTCCAGGTATCAGTGTTCAGATGAGGTGGCACAGTGGTAACAGCTGGCTTTATTTATCAGTGGATTGATTGGCTTTTCTGAGACAATGTCTTGCTGTGTAGCCCTGGGAGTGTACTCTGTAGACCTGGTTACAGTCAGTCATGGTGAGGAAGTCAAGGCAGGAACTTCAGTCACAACATGCCCACAGTCAAGAGGAGAGGGAGATGAATGCATGTGTGCTTGCTTGTGCTTACATTGGATTTCTCCACTCATACAGCTCCTGACTCCCTGCCTAGGGAATGGTGCTACCCACAACCAAGATGGGCCCTCCTCCTCAATTAACAGAAAATCCCTCAGAGGAACACCCATAGGCCAACCCATTACGATAATTGCTTGGTGGGCCTTTCTCCCCAGGCAATGCTAGGCAATGCCAAGTTGACAATTAAAGATGACCATGGTGTGTGTGTGTGTGTGTGTGTGTGTTCTGGTGAGGGGGACAGAACCTTACCTGACCCATTGTGTCTCTGATGGTCACACTGAGTCACTCACTGGCATAAGGGTCCTGCCCTCCCTCCCTGTGATGTATTTTCTTACCCATTTCTTTCTTCCCAAGACCAGGAGTCTCATAGCCTCAGACACCAGCCCAGTAGAAAAAGACCTTGATCCTAGGGAGCCAGTGACAAGAGCTGAGAGTAACCAGAATGGCAGAGTCTCAAGTGCAGTAAGGAGGATGATGGGGGTGGCTTCCCTTTCCCCCACCTGCCTTATTCCACAAAAGATAGTAAAATCTTCAGAGTAGAGATTCTCAGTCTGGGGATTGGTGAGACTTTTACACCCTCCCCTCAGGGGCCTGGGCAGTGAATAGAGACAGATATTTTGTTTTTGGTTTCTTTATTTGGTTGGTTTGGTTTGGTTGTTGTTGGTGGTGGTTTGGTTTGGTTTGGTTTGGTCACCACACTGAACTGTATCTAGTAGCTAACATTTCTAGGTGCACAGGCCAGATTCCCACACCACACAGCAGGACTATCACAAATGCTCACAATACTGACACAAAAATCCTAGACTGTCATGGTGACCTAAACACTGTGAAGTGTCCCCAAATGGAACCTTACTGGGAGTTTATAAGCAATGTCAGCATAGTTCACACTGCACGTGCACACAAACAGGAAGGCAGCTGGACTTTGGGAGCAGGTGCAAGATGGTAGCTCTGACTGATATAAGCCACCCACTAATGGCCTGACGCCAGGCACCATCTCTCTATGGCAGGTATCCTCCTGCAGATATCTCCTCTGCTCCAGAGTGTAGGATATGCCCAAAGCAAAGGTATCCTCTAGTCTGACTCGAAGCAGTCCCCAATTCTCATAAATCCCTGTGTTTCTCTCAGTTTGGACCGTTCATAGCTGGGAGGGTGTATTGTTTTCTGTTCAGCTACCATAGTCATTAGACAGCTCGTAGTTAAATTCCTCACCCTGGTGTGCATCTGGTGTTATTTATAGGCTGCATATTCTAATTCTAGAGGTAAAGAGAATGCCCTTTTAAGTGTATTCTCCCAAAATGCCAGCCAGTTTTCTTTTTCTTAGTCTAAAATTGCAAGGAAAGTTTGTGTTCTTTGGCAAAAGGGCCATCCGTTGCTTGCTCTGCGTGTTCAATTTGGAAAGTTGTCTCTGATCCTCAAACTGTGGGGATTTTTATTATCTATTTATTTACTGAGGCCTGGTCTTGCTATGGATCTCAGGTTGACCTCGAACTCACAAGCCTCCTGTCTTTGCCTCCTAGGCGTGAGAGGAGTGCAGGCATGCCCTCCCATATCCCACTGGAGAAATCTGTCACTATCAAGTCATGCAGAAGGAAGGTCCTGGAAGGGGAAGCCTTGGCAAGCTTGATAAGCTGTCTTAATTTTGTCCTATAGGAAGATTGCTGGGCCCTGTTTCTGCTTGTCAGCCTACGGAAGAGTCCTGATATGCGTGTTTCTGAAGTGATTCCATCTGGCACAGATGGCACAGTCCTGAGACCGCAGACAGGACCACTGTGGATATTACATCCCTCTCTCCTGACAGGATCACACGGTGAGCCTAGATGCTCACCGAAGCTGTGAGAGCACAGAGATCAAGACATGACAGATCATCATGCTGTGGTGGCACATGCCTGTATTCCCACAGCTCAAACAAATTTTTTTTAAATAAAATGATGGGTTGCTAAGATGGCTCAGTGGTTAAGAGCACTGGCTGCTCTTGCAGAGGACTCAGGTTTGGTCCCACATCTGCATGGGAGCTCACAACCATTTATAACTCTAGTTCCAGGTGATCTAATGCTCTCTTGTGGCTTCCATGGGCACCATGCATGCATGTAGTACACAAACACACATGCAGGCAAAGTTCTCATACACATAAAAATAGAGTGAACTCAAAATGTGGTCAGAGAACCTGAATATGTATTTCTCCAAAGAATGAATACAAATGGCAACAAGCATATGAAACACTCTCAGATTTGCACAGATCAAAACCACAATGAAGAAGTACCAAAGACCCATGAGTATGAACCCTGTTGGAAGTTGGAAAGGAAGTTGCCAAAATCTAGAGTTGGCAAGACTACGGAGGACTTCTGTCTTAGGTTTCCATTGCTGTGAAGAGACACCATGACCAAGACAATTCTTAAAAGGGACAACATTTAATTGGGGCTCGCTTAGAGGTTCAGAGTTTCAGTCCACTGTCATCATGGAAGGAAGCATGGCAGCGTCCAGGCAGGCATGGTGCAGAAGGAGCTGAGAGTTCTACATCTTGTTCCGAAGGCAAACAGACTCTCTTCCAGGTAGCTAGAGGAAGCATCTCTTCCACACTAGGCAGAGCTTCAAAGCCCACCCCCATGGTGATGGACTTCTTCCAACAAGGCCACACCTCCTAAAAGTGCCACTTCCTGTGGGCCAAGCATATTCAAACCACCACAACTGGCAACATGACACGCTCTTAGTCAGAATATGAAACAGTGAAACTGTACAGAAAGTAGGGTGTGTGTAGGGGGCGGTTCTGATGCTAATGTCCTGTTCCCCAATTGGTTCTCGATCTATCAGTAAAGAAATCATGGGCCAATTGCTGGGTGGAAGGTACAAGCAGGACTTCCAGGTCCCAGGAGGAAAAGGCAGATACAAGAGAGGAGAGTTTTGTCATGCATTGGAGGGAGAAGAACCCAGCAGCCATGTGAGGTCTCAGGAGGAGCTGGGGCTTATGGCCACTACTACAGGCAGGAGGTCAGGGATGTTTGTCAGGGGGTAGAGGAATTTAGCAAGTGAAGTTTAGGGCAAGTGGAAGAGACGAAGAAATTGGTAAGGGCACACTTTTCCAGGTGGGCGATAGTAGTGCCCAGCAATTGTGCCAAGAAGACAAGTTAAAAAGGAAAAACTGTGTGTCTTTTATCAGAGGATTCAAGGGAAGCTGGGTGGTGGCTGGTAGCATGGTCACCTCCCAGAGGTGGATAGAGCAGAAACTACACTCAACATGTATGGTTGCCTCAAAAATGTCTACACTGGGATCCTACTTCTCTCTTATTCTCTAGATAGATATGAGGGTAGATTAGATTAGATTAAATTAGATAGATAGATCTAGATAGATCTAGATAGATGATAGACAGACACACTGGGATAGAAGTAGGTAGGTAGAGAGATGCACACTCCGAAAGCATGATCTTGAAGAGATATCTGCACATCCACATCCATCACATTCCCAATGGCTAAGAGAAAGAAACCCCAGATCCATCACTGGATGAGTGGGTAGTGTGATATGTGCATACAACAAAATGCTACACGGTCTCAGAAAAGAAGAAAGCCTGGTCACATGGTACAACAACAAACCTCGAGGGTAGTGCTGTAAGTGAAATGGGACATTCAGAAAAAAGACAAATACTTCACACGGTGGATTTGTACAGTATCTAAAAATAGCCTGACTCGTAGATACAAAGTAGAGGCTGCCAGTGCCTGGCGACAGGGAATCATTCAGTGTGAAAGTAGCAGCTTTTCTATGCCCACCCTTGTCCTCAAATAATGACACAGACACCTTTATATTATCAATAAGCTTCTTGCACTGTAGCTGGTCCCTCTCTCTGGCACCTCCTTCTCCATTCGCATTCGGACCTTAACTTCCTGGGTCCCCAATGGTGATGCCCTCTGTCCCTCTGGCCCATCTGAGACCCTCTTTTTCTCTCTCAGTGGCGGAAGTTTCACCTTTTCCTCTCCTGCCCAGATATAGGCTGATCGGCTCTTTATTGACCAGTCATAAGATGGTGGAGAACAATGTTTTTAAAAACACTGAGTCAGGAGATGGTTCATGGTAACAGCAATGCCAAAGTTCAGACTGCAACCAGATCTCTGCGTACAGAAATCGGCGTTCGAATACACAGTGCCACAAAAACATCCTCCGACAATTCCGAACACAGATAAGGAGTCCTAGAGAGCACAGAACAGTGTGACTATTGCTCGCTACTGAAGTGTGCCTGTCATGGGTAGGATGGTACATTTTTGTGTCTTTTACAATTAGAAAACATACTTTAAAATACTGTGAGTGGTCGGGTACAGCAGCACTGGATGGCAGCACCAACGGGGAGGACTGTGAGGCCAGATTGGGCTACACACTGAGAACTCATCTCACAGAAATAAACAGAGCAACTATGAATTGCTTTAAGGGGTAGGGGAAGGGTAGAAAGGTAGATGAGTGTCTTAGCAAATCAGTTTATCATGACACTTAAGAGTACCCTTCCGGTAGCTGGAGAAATCGCTCAGTGCACACCTCTCTTGCAGAGGACCCAAGTTCTGCTCCCAGCACAAATGCGGGGTGGCTCACAACCGCCTATAACTCCAATTCCAGAGGGAGCTGACACTTTCTTTTGGCCTCCTTTGGAACCTACACACACACCCACGCATGCACGCACGTGCACACGAACACGTTATTTTTTTAAAAAATAGGGTGGTTTCTGGAGAGCACCTAGCATCGCCACCGCGCTTCTGTCAGAGGTCTGGGCCAGGTTGACAGAAGACACTGTTTCCTGGTGAGGCAGCCCCTCTCCCCTAGGCAACCCACACAACCTGGGGTCTGAAGATGCTGAGATCATTGTGGAATGTTCTGAAACGTCACAAAAAGAAATGCATCTTGCTGGGCACCGTCCTTGGAGAAGTATATATCCTGGGAAAGTAGAGACAGAAAAAAAAATGAGAGAGAAGAAAGAAGCTGCAGAACACATTGCCCAAGGTCGGCGACAGTACCATTTTGAAAGTAACCAGAGGACTTGCAATATGACCATGCTGTCCATGCTGCTAACACTGAGAGAGGCCTCAATGAAGCAGCTCAACTCGGGGAGTCTAACAGCTTTGTTGAAAAACCAGGCCTTCAAGCTGGAGATATGGGAGGATCTAAAGATGGAAAGTTTCACAAGAAGTCTGTAGCTGTGTACGCTGGCGGTTCTTTTGCAAGTCCAGTTAAACATAATTGGTGGATATGTTTACCTGGATAATGCAATGGTTGGCAAAAATGGCACTACCATTCTTGCTCCTCCAGAAGTGCACCAGCAAGTATTCAGCACTTCCTTGGAGATGGCCTGACAGAGTTGGTCACTGTCATTAAACAAGCTGTACAGAGGACCTTAGGACGTGTCTCTCTTAAACATTCCTTGTCCCTTTTGGACTTAGGAAGCTAAATGAAATCAGAATTCTTATTGAGTAACATCGGTCATCTTGGAATGGTAAAGATGTGTCCAGGTCTTCACTGTGCCAGTGCGTGATGCCAGATGAGGAAATGCCGTTGGCAGCTCCGGCCTATGTGCTTTCTTCCAGAGATATTACCACCTATTAAACTTCTCAGTGAGGCAAGAGACACGCTGGAAAGTCCAGATTTTAGTACTGTTTTGAATACCGTTCAAACAGAGGCCTCAGTCAGCTTCTAGGTAACATGACAGAATTCTTTCGACCCACCGAACAGGACCTACAACATGGCAACTCCATAAACAGTCTGTCCAGTGTCAGCCTGCCTTTAGCGAAGATGATTCCCATAGTGAACGGACAGATCCATTCAGTTTGCAGTGAGACGCCTAGTCATTTTGTGCAGGACCTGCTGCTGATGGAGCAAGTGAGAGAGACTTTGCTGCTAACGCAGACGAAACGTTTAGCACCCCCCAACAACTGGAGAGATGATTGTTTTCTCTCAAGAAAAACTACAGCGGATTCATCTACATTAAAAAGTACTCTGAATAAATCACCTGTACCTAGAGTGACAATTTGCAACCAAATGCCTAATAAAATATATTCTTGAGCAAAGTCTTCATTTCATAATGAAGTAGATTCATTTAGCACCTTACTGTATTTTTTCATTCACCAGCAGTCTACTTCATCAGGTGGTATCTGACTGGTGCACATCAGGATCAGTCATGATTTCTTAGTCTGGATAGCTGATCCAAACAAGGAGGCACTTTTGCACACACATGGAATGGACTGTGACACCCTTTCACACACAGAATGAGGGAAGGAATGTCTTGAAAAGTAAGTCTAGGATGTGTGGACTCTGAAATTAGGATGTTTAACTAATTATGGATTTCTTGGACTCTGATGTAAGCAAGAGCAAGCCAGATCTCTCCAGTCACCCTTTGAAGGCTCACGTGATTCGCTCACACGTACGGCCAGAGTCTAGGAATCAGTGGATTTTAACCCCTAGGATCAACTTTACTTCTCTTTGCTGTCGTTCCTTCAATTATTTGCAGCGTTCTCCAAAGCTTTGTTAGCAACCCTCAGAAGGTTGCATATAGATTTTCAGGCTAACGTTCTGTTGTTTACTCACAATTAATAATTAAAGAGATTTATTCATCTGTGTATAAATGTAATAACGTTGAATTGATTTTGAGTATAATAACCTGTTGCAATAAATTTTTTAATAAAAAAATTAAAAATAGATTTTTTTAAAAAAGAGCAGCAGCCTGGACTGCTTGGGTCTGGTCCCGGTCCAGCTACTTAGCTCTGAGTTTGTTTCCTCTTGTGTCAAATGGGGTGATAGCATCATGTCTCTTCAGTGTGCTGAGGATCTGAGCCTGGAGTAAGAAGAATCAAATGACAGTTAGATCCAGGTCTTCATCCTAGAATATCAGCAACTCAAGAGAATATAACCACAGCGCTGGGAAGGCTACCTCAAGCCCAACCGTGCTGGAAGTAGACCTATACCAATCCTACATGTTTGGGCAGTGTGATGGCTAGTCTTGGTTATCAACTTAACTGCGTCAGGAATTACCTAAAATTCAAAAGTGGAGGGCACACCCGTGAAGACATACTGCTTAATTTAAAGTGGGAAGGTCTACTTGTAATCTGAATTTTTGAGGTAAGGAGACACACCTGGAATCCTGGCCAAACCTTCTGCTGGAAGCCTATGTAAGGACACGGAAGAAAGCAGCTTTTGACGTCTGCCTGCTTGCTCTCGATCTGCTAGCAAGTCCATTCCACTGCTGGCATTGGAGCCTACTTCTTCCTAATTCCAGCATCTACTGAAGACCAGCTGAGACATCTAGCCTGTAGACTGAGCAACTACTGAATTCTTAGATTTTCTGTTTACAGCCAGCCAGTCTGTAAGTCATTCTCATAAATCTCCCTCTCTCTCTCTTTCTCTCTCTCTAAATAAAATTACATATATAATAATATATTATATTGCATTATATAATACATTATATTTAATATATTAAATGATATATGACAATGATATTATATAATAAAATATACAGATATATATTATATATAATATATATTATTCATTCTGTAAGTTATGTTACTCCAGAGAACCCTAACTAAAACAGGCAGAGTGCTAAGTACATTAAAACCACTCCTGGGAGCAACTCGGTGTAGTTCATTTGCTGAAGTGTCATATATGTACACATATTATGTAACTTAAGAAGACAATGAACTTTAAAAAGCCATTTTTCCCGTTTTTATATTTCATAAATAAGTACATACAGACAAATTATAAATTAAAAAAAATATTCCAGAAAGAAGAGAAAGAAAAAGGAACATATGACTCAGCGGAAACCCAGCATCAGATTCTACTCTAAATGGCCAGGCACTGACCAGCACATGAAATGTGGACAGATGTTGTGCTCTGCTCTGCCCAGAGATTCGGACGCCTGCCCTTTCCTCAATCTTCTTTCTACATTAGAAACTAGTTCACAGCATCAAGGGGAGAAAGTTTATTAAATTAAAACAAACCCATAAACTAGTTATTCATATAAATATAATTTCATTATTTCCCAGAGACTCTTAAAAATAGCAATATATACAAACGAGAGAGTCAAAGAGCAGGAAATGAAATACATATCCTCACTCAAGAAGCCTGGGTGATGACAGCTTCTCAGAGGTCAGAGGGCACCAGCCTGCCAGGCTCTCTGAGGTTAGCACCAACTGGCACATCTGGGAACTTCTCTGTACAGCGTGAGAAGAATCTTCAGGCTCCTCTGGCAAACATCTCTCACTCAACAGTCAAAGGGCCACTGCCTTCCAGGCTCCAGGGAGTGGGAAGTAATCCAAGGAAAGCCCCTCAGAAAAGGGAGAGGGGCAGCTAGTAGTCATTCCAGTACATTCTCTGCACTGCCTCAGGAGAGTTCTAGATATCAGCCCTGTTCTATAGCTGAGCACACCAGACACAGTCAGCGCTCCACCTGAGTCTGCAAGGGCCCCAGGGACACAGTGGGCTCAGGAGATCTCATCTGGTTCACACCACAGTGCTGAGTCTGCAAACCAGGACTGCCAGTTTATTATTCTGGTTTCAATGAGGCAGAGCCTCAACATGTTGCTCAGACCAGACTCAAACTCATAGTGATCCTCCTGCCTCAGCCTCCTGAATACTGAGATTGCAGGTATGGCTTTGTAAAGGAGGCTACAAACAACCCCCTCCTCCTTTGTCCACCAGCTCCTGTTTCTTCTATATTTCCTGATGTCTTTCTGTCTCTCAATAGGTTTCTGTATTTATCAGCCATATGTGTCAGCATTGTCAGCATTGAACTAAGGATTCATTTTTCTCCAGGCTATGATAAAATTCATGGCAATTTTGAAATCTCACCCTGTAGCTCACGTTGGCCAGGGATCATTTTCACTCAGCTCTGAGGACTAGGAATAATCCACCCCATTCCTCAACCTTTTGTCCATTATTATATTATCTGCCCGGTAAAACGTCCTAGTGTGCTGCTGTCCAGCAAAAACGTACGATAGCCACATTTTAAAAGAATAAAAAGAGCAAGGTGTATAAATGTGATCACAAAACTTGGGAGATGGAGCCAGGACTGCGAGTTTGAACCAAAAATGACATAAAGGTTAAAAGATACACGTGCAATTTATTTATTTTTTTACTTAATCCCGTATATTCCAAATAGCATTTGAATAGTGAATCTGAACTTGCTAGTACAATATTTCATGCCTTTTTGTGATATTGTCTTTGAGCACCAGTGTCAGCTGCAGGCACAGGTACAAAACCCACACATGGCAAATGGCTGCAGGAATGGACACACAGCCCTGTGTCTACTGTGGGCTCCATACTGTGGGTGAGAGTCACAGGTCCTTGTGCACCCAGATCAAAGCCAGGACCAGAGACCAAGCCTCTTACAATGGGGAAGCAGGCGCAGGGACTTTCCTAATGTAGGTTGATGGGATCTTCTGTCCAGGCTCTTCCCCACCTCTGCTATGTTATTACAGTTGTAATTCTTAAGGTTGAAAACCCAAACCTGAGCCATTGCTCAGTGGTGTAATCCTTGAACTGGCAGCTGGGGCGGGAAGATTGCAGAAAGTTTTAGGCTAGCCTGGGATACAGAGTGAGTCCAAGTCTAGCCTGAGATACATAGTAAGGCCTTGTCTCAAAAAAACTACATACATACATACACACACACACACACACACACACACACACACACCCCAAACTACAGTACTGTCTTTATGATACCTTGATGAAATTTTTGGACAATTATTTCTTACTAAAATTTTAACAAATTTAGGAGAGAAAAATAATATTGTGTAAACTATAAAAGTCTGTCATGCTAATGGAATGGAATCAACCAAACAGAAACAGGACATACTGGAAGAACACACTAAACATTGGAGGGCAGAGTATCACAAAGCATGGAGAAGGGGCTAGCAAGGGTCCAGGTCAGTGGGATCTGTAGGAAAACATTTCAGTGAGCTAAAAAGGGGTGAAGATATCCACGGAGCTTGAACACAGCCATCTGCTCATGAGTCTCAGGAGTGGTCTATCCTCTGGCTGAGTCTCAGGAGTGGTCTATCCTCTGGCTGAGAGGGGAAATTGCAATTGTGAAAGTGGGTCATGGCCCCCGAAACTCCTCTCAGACCATGAGGGCTTGTTCCTCCTGCTTTAGTTTTGAGACAAGGATTCACACTGTAGCCCAAGATGACCTAGAACTCACAGTGTAGCCGTGGCCCACTTCAGACTACCTGAGCCTCTGGTGCTGGGATTACAGATGTACAACATCAGGCCCATCTGCTCTTTAGGACACACCACCGTGACATATTATCCTCTAACACGAAATGCTAGAAACCTGCCTGCCTGTGTGCTATCCCCTAATGAAGTGTGTGGGCAGACCCTCTGTCTGCTGGACTCCAGAGAGGGGCATCCTTCATGCTTCTTCAAGGCTGAGGTTTCCAAATCCCCCCAACCCTTGGGCAGGGTTTCTTTAGCTTATGCTGAACCTGGATGTCTCAAGTGGAGCCCAGGAGGGGAGGGGTGCTGGCCCCTCAATACCAAGGGCATGTGTCAGCATACCACGTCCCTGGCACGCTGGTGACGCTTGTCAATCACGGGTCTAACAGAAGTTCTGCTTGATCTTCTATAGCCTGAATAGTTGGCACAATGCAGGGTCACAGAAGGACACTAGGGTGAAGGCTCAGAGGGCCATTTGTAGGTAGGGGGAGACACAGCACCACAGAGAAGAAAGAGTGGGTTTGGACCTGCATTAGACCCGAGGGCTTCCCTGCTCCATCCCAGCTCATCGACCTTGCATTTGCAAAGCACAGAAGAGGGTCTATGTGAGGGTACTCACCAAAGGCAATTAAATTAAAATGCAAGGTAATCGGTGTGCTTTGGGGGCTCTGTGGTTAAGAGCACTAGCTTCTCTTCCAGAAGTCCTCACTGCAACTCACAACTGTCTGTAATCCCAGTTCCAGGAGATCTGATGCCCTCTTGTGGCCTTTACAGGTAACAGGCATGCAAGTGGTATACAGACATGCAGGAAGACACACACATAAAATAAAGTATGACTCTTCAGAAAGGCAAATAGGTAGAAATCTAAATAATCTTTTCATTTTATTTATTTTTAAAGACAAAGCTATGTGAAGCTCAGGCTGACCTCCAATTTGCTATGTAGTCAAGGCTGTCCTTGAACTTACGATCCTCCTGAGTGCTAGGATTACAAGTGTGCACCCCCACACCTGGTTTACAGTGCTAGAAATTGAACCCAGGGCTTTGTGCATGCTAGGCAAGGACTCTGTCAACTGAGCTGCATTCCTAGGCCAGAATTTTAAACCATCCTAATTCTTACACTCCGTGTGAGCTGTCTCTGGGTTAGGCACTGTATTAAAATGCCTTCTAAAATCTAAATTATCACAAAATGTTGGCTTCTATGTAATTTCTCATTGCCTCAAGATTTTAGAGACTGTAATTAAGCTGACAATTGTCATGTATGGCTTTAATATCAACACTTGGGAGGTAGAGGCAGGCGATCTCTGAGGTCAAGGCCAGCCTGGTCTACAGAGTGAGCTACAGGTCAGCCAGGACTACACAGAGAAACCCTGTCTTGAAAAACAAAAACAAAGATCCCAAACTCAAAAACAAAAGTACGCCCCCCCCCCCAAGCCCTAACAATATAGTTGGTAGCAGTTTTTGGTCAGAATATTTTAACAAAAATATGGCAGCCGGACCCCCAAGCTGCTTGCTCATTATGTAAAGAGGGATTGATAAACTTGGCTGTTTCTCTTTGGAGGAAAGTGTCTGACTCCACATATCCCTGTGAGAGTAAAGTGTAGATATATAAAAATCGGCAGACTATTAATAAAGCATAAAATGTATCAATACAGTGACTGAAAGTAGAGTGTTCTGTAAATGAAACACTCTGAAATGATTCTCATGTTAGAGTTCAAAGTCAAAATGCTAGAGTGTCCACTGGATGTCACTGAAGTCCCAGGGGTCGTCCAGGCCCCCCTCTGCTTCGAGGTAATTCATGAACACAGCTATGTCTGTGCCATCGCTGTCACACAGGGCATCAAAACCCAGCTGGGCACCGTCACCTATGTCACCTGTAAGTTAAAACACAGAGCTATGTAAGTACAGGGAGGTTGTCAATAAACACCTGTAGTCAGTGAGGGTTGAGAGATGGCTCAGACGTTAGAAGCACTGACTGCTCTTGCAGGGGCTCCACAGGGGGTGGGGGGAGCTCACAACCATTTGTAACTCCAGCTCCAGGGGATCTAGTGCCCTTTCCTGGCTTCTAGGTATAAGCACTAGACATGCGTGTGGCGCACAGACATGCATGTCGGCGGAACACTCATGCACATAAAATAGACATAAAAACATAAGCTGTAGTAAAGAACAGCAAAGCCAATGGCAAGGTCCGAGGTTTTGTTAGTGAAATGCCTGCCTGGCACACACGAAGCCCTGAGTTTGATGCCCAGCGCTGTATAAACCATGCATGGTGGTGTACACCTGCAATCCCAGCATGAGGTCGGAGAACCAGAAGTTCCAGGTGATCCTTAGCTACATACATATTTAAGCCTAACCTGGGATACAAGAGGTAAGCCTGGGTGAAGCTTAGCCTTTTATTTTAATTTATTTTATTATCTGCATTGGTGTTTTGCTTGCACATATGTCTGTGTGAGGATGTCAAATATTGGAGTTACAGACAGTTGTGAGCTGCCACGTGGGTGCTGGAAATTGAACCTAGATCCTCTTGGAAGAATAGTCAGTGCTCTTAACCACTGAGACATTTCTCCTGCCCCCGAGTCTTAGCTTTAAACATCAACTTGCTGCAATCTAGAACCTGGGAAGAGAGTCTCAGTGAGAGATTGTCTGGACCTGTGGGAAGGCCTGTGAGGAACTTTTATAAAAGAGCGGCCCTGACTGTGGTGTTACCATTTCATGGACTGTGTCCTGAATTGTGTGAACACGTAAAAGCAAGCTGAGCAGGGGAGCATGAATCATTTCTGTCTGCTCTTGACTGTGGCTGATAACAGCGTCCTCTCAGTGATGGGCTTTGACTGAGCTTTCTTCCCTTTCATCTCTAAGCAGCCTCCTCCTTGGGTGCTTTATCACAGCGACAGGAAGGAACTCAGAACACATGTCTTTAAAATCAGGTAAAGCCAGGGAGAGGTCCTATGGTGCCATTTGAGAAGGTGAAATACATGTCTTAAATTGCAGAAGTTGAATTTTTCAAATATTATCTGTACGTGTATGTGTACCCACATGTATGCCTATGCATCTCTGCATAGGTACCAGAGGAAATGCACTGGTAATATAGTACCAGAGGAAATGCCATGTGGATGCTGGGAATTGAACTCCGGTCCTCTGCAAGTGCAGCCAGTGCTCTTAACCACTGAGCCATCTCTCCAGGGCCCTGACATATTTTAAATGAGCTAGTCTTATGTAGTTCCTAGTAGAAGATCATGCCACTGAATGAAGGGCAGACTCGCAGACTGATACTCGCAGGCTGTGTATGCAGGAGCTGAGAAGACATTTGTCTGCCTACACTGTGAAGAAGGATCCACTGGTGAAGCCTGGGACAGAGCAACAAATTCCAAACCTCTGAGAAGCAGAGATTGACAAAGGAAGTGAGGAACAGGAGAGATAGCTCAGTGGTTAAAGGCACTGTCTGCTCTCCCAGAGGTCCTGAGTTCAATTCCCAGTGGGGTTTGATACCCTGGAACATGGGGTTACTATGAACCTGCATCTGGATGTTGGGAACTTAACCAGAGTCCTCTGCAAAATGGTAAGTTTCTTAACCATTGAGCCATCTCTCCAGGGCTCCTACACCTTATTTTATTTTTTTAACATGCGTCTTTTTAAATTTCTCAGTAATTCTTGAGAATGGACATTTTTTTTTCCTAGATGAAACTACTTTTAATTTTTTTTTATTTGAATTATGTGTATTCAGCAAAAACTAAAACTAGCTCAACTGATGACTAAATCCTTTGTGACAGGTTTAGTGAGTAACATGTACCTTAATACCAAGAAAAACTGATCCGGGCAGGAGGGAGAGAGCTCAGCAGTTAGCGCTCTTCCAGAGAAGCCCTGTTTGATTCCCAGCACCCATGTGGCAGCTCACAGCCTGTAGCTCAGGTTCTAGAGGAGAACCTGAGGAGGAGACTCCTGAGGAGGAGAGAACTTTCTGAGGAGACTGCATACATGTAAGATGAAATACTCATACACACGCAATAACAATTTTAAAATCATATAAAAACAGTGACTGTTGACCATTGTGTTAGGATTCCAGATGTGGAAATCCTGGGGATGCATTGGAGGGGCTTTTTGAGGCAGGGTCTTTCTATTATCCCTGGCTGGCCTAGTGCTCACTATGTGGCCCAAGATGGATTTGAACTCACAGTAACACTCAGCCTCCAAATATTGGGATTACAGGAGTGTGCCACCATCCCTGATTGTACATGGTGTCTGGTGACAGGGACAACTTGCTGAGGAGTGGTCCATGACAGTGGGCTGGTTCAGGCTCCGGTGTTGCCTGGCAGCCCCCAGGCCCTCTGTTTCAGAAGGACTCACTGAAAAGAGCTCCCTAGTGGACTCCTGGGAAGACAGAACAGAGCGGTCAGCAAGGCTCCTGCCTGAGAACACTGAGAACCTCTGGGTGCTGTCAGAGCACCCAGCACCAGAACCTGTCAGCCGTGAGTACTCATCTGGTGCCTCACCCCCTGCACTCCACATGCATCTTCTGTTTCTGAAGTTTAGAGAGCCACCAGATTCCAAACCAAGGCATCTGATGCTAAAGCCTAGATCCCTTTATATGAGTGTATGTGCATGCCTGTGTGTATATGTGACATGTGTGTCTGTACATGTGTGTGGGTGTGCGCACACATGCATATGCACATGTGTGTATGCACAGCATGCACATGTGGAGGCCAGAAGATTTTATTTCAATGGCTTATATGTTCATTTCTAAGAGATTACTATATTTGCTAAATGAATAAATAATAAGATAGGAATACCTTTTATATTTTCATACAAATTTCATCCATATCATGTGACGTTAGTGTTTTCCGGCCCATGTCCCCCAGGTCACATGGCCTCCTCCTCTTCTTCTTCCTCCTCTTCTTCTTCCTCCTCCTCCTCCTCCTGTACTCTCAGAGCTGACTGGCCACCTCATGCTGTTTGCTCTACACCACACTAGGATTGTCATGCATTTCAGACTTCCAGATAGCACTAGGCTTAGTGTCCCTGACCGCACATGGGAATCAAACCCAGGTCCTCCCATGTGCCAGCCAAGAGCTCTACCACTAAGCTATATGGCCATCCCTTTACATAGTTTTTTTTTTGTTTGTTTTTGTTTTTAATTTTTAAAACCTTTTCATTTTCAGGCAGGGTCTCACTAGGTTGCCTAAGCTAACTTTGAAGTTACTCTTTATGCCTGGCAGGCCCTGACCAGGTCCCACCTCTCTGCCTGCTGCATGATAGTTGTACCTCACCAGCCCATGGTGTAATTACTATACATGCATTTCAGTTAGCTGTGTTTATCAGTTTGACCAAGTGGCCTCCGGTACTTATTCCTGGCCTATTTAAGTCTCTTTCGATCTGTATGAGTCCTCGTATGCCACTAAGTTAGAATCTGTAATGACTGTAAAAGCTCCTGCCCTCTGAGCACCTAGCAGGTGTGGCAGCCACCATTTGGAGAGTTTCAGTCTTAAGCGGTATGGTAGTGAATGCCTGTGATCCCAGCACTTGGAAGGTAGAGGCAGGAAAATTAGTTCAAGGAAATCCTCAGCTACACAGTGAGTTTGAAGTTAGCCTGGGCTACATGGGACCCTATCTCAGAAAAGTGGCTTTGGTTTATAGTCCATCACCTAACCCAGGGGATATGTTATTATCATACCTGCCTTACAAGTGAAGAAACTGAGGCAGAGTTCAAATACTGAACCCAACGTTACAAAGACTAGGTATGTGAGCCACACCCTGGAGCTCTAACCATGTCTCCTGCAACCACTGACCCATACTGCCCCTTAAGACGACTGAGTCAGCAGAAAGGTCCATATATCTTCATAGAATGGCCCGACATGGTGAAAATGGACATTTACTTCTCACTCACAGGCACACGGGCGCTCCTGCAGTTTGCACTGTGGTTATCTCTCACTACTTCTGAAGGGTTTGCATCTTCTGGGGATGAAGAGTGTGACCTAAGAAGGGAGACAAGTGATATTTATTCCTCGGACAGGATTTTAGAAGGAGTTTTTCTTCTCTGAATGCATCATAAGTCACTGATAAACAACAGCAAGGATCCTCAGACTGAATATTCGGTATTCAGTACTCGAAACCATCTGGCTTCTTACACTGCAGACTTATTTTTGACCCTGAAAACACTCCCACACACATATGCTGTGTATGCACTGACACACAAAAACAGAAGCTGTGTATGCACTAACACACCCATGCAAGCTGTGTATGCACTGACACATAAGCATGCTGTGGCATGCACTCACCCCCACATATGCATGCTATGTATGCCCTGATACACACATGCATGCTGTGGCATGTACTCACCCTCACACAAGCACATACACAAAATAAGTAAACAAGATGTGACAGTTTTTTTAAAAGATGTTCAAGCAGACCCGTGGCTGCAAACCTTCAATGGGAAGAAACTTAGAACTTGAAACTGAAACTCAGCTGAGGCCAAGATGCTAAACAAGCAAGCTGTGGGCTCACTCAGACTATCTTTCTTTGCTATTTCTCCATTTTTGTACCTTTTTCTATATCATATATATATATATATATATATATATATATATATGGTTTTTTTGCATGTATGTCTGTGTACCGTGTGCATGCCTGGTGCCTTTGGAGCCACAAAGAGGGGGTCAGATACCCCAGGACTGGAAGAACAAATAGTTGTGAGCTACTATGTGGCTGCTGGGAATCGAACCTGAGCCCTCTTAACTGCTGGGCCAGTCTTTCCACACACTGCAAAGTATTCTACTATACGGTTGCATCAGAGGGAATTAGTGCTTTAAAGCCCTCAGCAGCAGCACGCCACCACAGTCTCGTTCTATCACAGCTGGCTCTGACAGCTTGTTTTGAGCCTCAGATTATATATATGTGTGCACATGCACACACAGATAGGAGAATGACTGATCTATGTGCTGGCTTAACTATAGCAGCTAGTTACACGAGAATATTTGCAGCAATAAAACTTTACCTCTGTAAACGCAGAACCCCATTTGCAATATCTGTTCCAATACTCCCAGCACCAAGTATGGTCCCTGTGAATATGCCGGGCACACTGATGCAGGATTGTCTAAATGAGTCTAGGCAACAGCACAAGAGAAAAGTCAGCGGAGGGTGTTAAAGAGTGCACACCCCTAGTTAGTGGCTTTCTCTTTATTCAGATAATTTGCTAGTTGTCTCCTGAAAAGAAATAGATGATCTGCACCTTAAAATAACAGAAAGGATATGATCATTCATTCCACAATTCCCAATGCTTGAGACGCTGTGACTGGTGATCACAGATGTGCACAGAGTCACCAAGGGCACAGTCGTGACCTATGACCTTCACCATGACCCATGACCTTCAGCATGGTCTCTTCCCTTTAGACCCTTACAGCAAAGCCAGGGAAGTACCACTTGATAATTTATAGTTCCTTTTGTGTTGTTGTTTATGTTTATTTTTGTCTTATGTGTATGAGTGTTTGCTTGTATGTATGTAGGTGCATTAAATACACACAGTGCCTGTGAAGGTCAGAAAAGGGCATGGAATCATCTAGAGTTACAGGCAACTGTGGGCTGAGATGTGTCGAGAACCAAACTCAGGTCTTCTTCAAAAGCAGCCAGTGCTCTGAACCCCTGAGCAGTCTCTTTAGCCCCCAGTGTTTGTTTGTTTGCCCATTTTTACTTTTTTTTTTTTTTTTTTTTCGAGACAGGGTTTCTCTGTCTAGCCCTGGCTGTCCTGGAACTTACTTTGTAAAGCAGGCTGGCCTCAAACTGAGAGATCTGCCTGTTTTTGCCTCCTGGTTTTGCTTTGTTTTGTTTAGATAGTGTTTCAAGTAGCTGAGGGTGGTCTCTTACTCCTTATCTTTCTGACTCTACCTCCCAAGTGCTGGGATCACACGCATATGTCACCACCATATTCAGACACTTAAAAAACACATTTTGCATACAAAACATGAGCACATCCCTGTGGTTAAAAAAAATCTGAGATGGAAAACAGGCCCTTCGTGCTAGTCTGTCATTTGTCTAGCAGTAAGCCACGAACACCGTGGATAAGGCTGGAGGGAGACCATGTGACACCACCAGTCTGATTACAGGAACTCTGTCTAGCGGGGAACCAGTCAGGTGAGCAGCAACTTGTGTGTGGTACCATGTTACACTACAGTGGAGACATGAACATGGTGCTCGGCACCTCAAGGTTCCTGGAAGTTTCCTATGGGGTCTATGTGCCTTCTGAACTTGGTCTCTTGCTCATTATTGTGTGTGTGAATGACATATGTGGCTGCATGCATGCTACAGCATACACTTGGACATCAAAGGATCACGTGTCCTCTCCCACCTGTTTGTCCTGGAGAATGAACTCAGGTTGTCAGTTTAGAGGCAAACACCTTTACATGCTGAGCCACCCCACAGGCCCTTCAGTTTTAGCATATGTGCATGTGTGATATGTATTTGTGATATGTGTGATGTGTATGTGTGTATATGCATGTGTTTACATGTATGATACATGTGTTTGTATACATGTCTATGTGTGTTTATGTTTACGTATATGTATGTTTACATGTGTGTATAATGGGTGTGTATGCGTTTGTCAGTGTGTATGTGTGTTTCTCTGTGTATGATGTATATGTGTGTATGTGTACATGGTGTGCATGTGTATGGTATATGTATGTGTGATGTACATTGTGTGTATGTGTACATGGTATGCATGTGTAAGGTATGTGTATGTGTGATACATGTGTGTGGTGGTGGAGGCCAGAAGACACACTGTGATGCCGGTCCTTTCTTTCCATCTTCATGTATGTGTCAGGGATTGAACTCTGGTCATTATCTGTACCCAACAAGTGCCTGGACTTCCTGAGCCACCTCTCGTGCCCCTATCTCCTATAGTCAAATGCACAGGACCTGTCCAGTTGAAATATTTTCTAACGTCCCCTGGAAACTTTCTCCTTTCTTAGACAGAAAAGCATATTTTCATAGAATCTGTACTGAATGATGCATCTGAGCTATCACCCCTGATCTGAAGCTCCAGCTTACCTTCTGAGGACTGGCTGCTGCCACGCTGAAGCAAGGATGCCTCGGTCTCGCTGAGCCCCCTGGAGGTCAGAAAAGCACATGACATTCTCCAAGGGGTAGGAAATCTGTTAATGCATCCACAGTGGCTCTAAGTATTTGATTTGCCAAATTTCTACTCATTTATATTTTATTGTTCTCGTCGGCTAAGATCAAAATCTGTGGCAAATGCCCCACTGGTCTCATCCCCACAGTGACGTTCCGCCTAGTGCAAAGGTCCACAGCTGTATCGGAATGGCTGTCAGGGAACATGGGCGGTACTGTGTAAACTACGCATAAGACAAGCAAATGGAGCTGGTTTGACAAAGCCTTACATCTACTTAAAAACTTAGCATGGCAACAAAGCTCAGGCCAGGCTGAGCGGGCAGTGAGTGCCAGGCTAGAGGAAAGCATCCCCTGAGGACACTGGTGGATTTCTGCTCACTCTTGGCTGGACCGGGCAGTTTCTTGTGACACAGAGGCGCAGAAAATAAATTGTTTCTTTTTTGTTTTATTTTTGTTTCAAGACAAGGTCTCTCCTGGCTATCCTGGAACACGTTATGTAGACCAAGTTTACCTCAAACTCGGAGAACTGCCTGCCTTTTATCCTTATTACTGGCACTAAATGCATGTGCCCGGCCTTCCCTTCTCCCTACCAATGCCGGAGACTGAACCAAGGGTCGTGTACATAAAGCAAGTATTCTACCACTGTGATATATCCCACCACCACCTCCTCCTCCTCTTCCTTCTCCTCCTCCTCCTCCTCTTCCTCCTCCTCCTCCTTCTCTTCTTCCTCCTCCTCCTCCTCTTCCTTCTCCTCCTCCTTCTCTTCTTCCTCCTCCTTCCTTCTCCTATTCTCTTTCTTTGTTTCTTTGTTTCTTTCTTTCTTTCTTTCTTTCTTTTTCTGAGACAAGGTCTCACATAGTCTAGGCTGGCCTCAAACTCCCTGTATAGCCAAAAAATGACTTTGAATTTCTCATCCCCCTGCCTCTACCTCCTGAGTGCCAAGAACACAGGTTTGCATGGTGACACCTTCCTTTGCCACCTTTACCACCAGGCATTACACCAAGCATGAAGGAGCAGATTACAAAAGGCCAACGTTCAGCTTAATCTGAACAACTAATGTCAGTGGAGAGTAAAGGAAGTTCTCAGACCGCCGGCCACTGCGGCCCCAGGTTCTGCTCCGTGGAGTCGCCAGCTGCGGACTGAAAATACCTGGGGAAACCCTGCATCTTCCTCAAACACAGGCTGTTTCCCTGTTGTTGTTCCTAACGGACCTGGAACAACAGCCATTTCCATGACTTTACCTTGTACATTTGTTACAGGGACTGTAAGGAATGCAGACATGATCTGGGGAGGGATGTGGGAGAAACCCAGATAGATCTGGTATCTGTGCCCCATCCCAGGAAACTGAGTTGTCATGTGGACAGAGGACCGTGCAGTATTAACGGCTTAAGAGAAGCAGAGATACTCAGTTGAAATTAGGTCAAAGGTCTTAAGAGTGCAGAAAACTACTCACAAAACCAGCGTGTTGACAGACACAATGCACTCCAGTTCTTTGGTCCAAGGGTTAGTGAAGCTGAACCACTTGCTCCTCAGAGTTACGAAGGAGCCGTCCTTCACTCTGAATCTGTACAAGTCTGTAAGTATTTTCTCTTTACTCTGCAGAACTTTACGGGAAAAGCTGCAATCAGCTGAGTAGCCTAGACAATCAAAGCCTTCAAGCCAGGAGTTGGTGGCTCATGCCTGTAACTCCTTCACCAGAGGCTGGAGAGGGTGCATGCTGGTTCCAGGCCAGCCAGAGGGACACGCCAAAACGCGGACCAAAACCAAACACCAAACCCAGACCAGGGCCTTGAGAATCGATTCAAGGTTCGGATTTCAAAAGAAATGAGAACTTCAGAGTTGACAGTATAATCATTTCTTTCTTTAGACAGGGGTTAGCTATGTAGCCCAGCCTAGCCTGGAACTCCTTATCCCCTACTGCCACCTCTCAAATACTGAGATTTTTGAGTGTGATCCATCACACCTGGCTGAAGTTGTCATTTTAAATTACCCCACAAAGCACCTCATTCAACAAATTACTTACCTGCTCTGTGCTTGTCAGTCAAATTACTGTGGTCATCCTGATGAAAATATTCATAACACGAAGTTCCCAAAAGTTCCTGAGGCAGGTATCCTAAAATTGCTGTTGCCCTGGTTTTGAAACAGAAAAACATCATGGCAGTTGCTGACAGCGATGCCTCCCAGAACACTGCAGGTCCAGCACATGTGGGACTGCAGGGAAGCAGCCTGGGGAAAGAGCTAGCCTGGGCTTCCCTGGTCCTTCCCATCCACAGACAGACTGAAAACAGGACCCAGGGTGAAGCCACCATGACATCCTGCTGATGCTTGTACAAGATACCACCGGTACTGCCAACCCCGAGGCCATGGAGCAGGGCAGACTCAACACCACTGCCAGGAAACACTTTCCCAAGTTTGCTCTCCAGCCCTACCAAAATCACCAACATCACCATCTCCTTATTTCACTTAAATTAGACTTCCTTTTCTCAAGCCTTAATTAGGAGAAAACTGCAGCAGAGCCACCAAGCTGCACTTCAGCTGCCCCAGTGGCCTCTGGGCAGCAAAGCATCGAGTCTTTACCTTTGGTCAACATAGATGAATTTCCCGTTCATTGCAAATCGGGTTATGAACTCAGCCGGTCTCACGTTGATCTTGCCACTCTTCTGAGAGACGATGTATGGATGTAACCGTCCCACAGCCACAAGGCAGGTAAGAGGACCGCTGTCTTTCCCACTGCCAACAACATTCGGAGGCCAGCTTCTCAAGTATTCAGTGCAATGGATGGTGTGGAACTTTCTATGGTCTAATGAAAAATCATAGCAATACACTTAGGTCACTATGGATGCTGATGTTACCCCTACATCCTCCCCTCCTTCCTCCTCCCGCCTCTTCCTCTCTTCCTTCTCCTCTTCTTCCTCTTCTCCTTCCTTCTTCTCCCTCTTTCTCTGCTTTTTCTTTTTCTTTTTGAGACAAATGTATTCTGAAGCCCAGGCTGGCCTCTAACCAGCTCCCTATATATACCAGGCTATTCTCTAACCCCTGGTTCTATTGCCTTAGCCGCCTAGTGATTACAGACCTACACCATTCTATCTGTGTATTATGAGGAAACTTGCAAATCTCTTACTGTTGGATATGGTGATGATTAATAGACATATATGGTCATAGTAGGACCACAGAAATATTTGGTGAGCAATTGGAAACACAATAAAAGGTATATATAGAGAGAGTTTTCAGAAAATTTTCAAACAATTAATTCTTATGAAACAGCTTGTCAAACTAGCCCACCAAAATAAAACAGAAGACGAAATCATGTGCTCAAATACAGAAAAGTTTATGAGAATGAAGAACTATCACAGAGGCTCAGAAGATGCATGGCGCACACACAGCACAAGCCTTATAAAAAGTGACTTAAAGAGCAGCGAAAAAAACCTGATACAGGTTATTTAAAGTGTTCATTTGTGACTGGACTTGCAGAAGACCAGAACCACCATTGTCACAATTCAGAAAGGTTGTTAGTACAAAATTATTACTGTTATTGGGTGTCTGATATATGTGTGACACACGTGCCATGGCTTGCAGGTGGGGCTCAGGGGACAACACTGAGAACTTATTCTCTTCTTCAGCCTTTATGTGGGATTAAACTCGGGTCCCTAGGCTTATGCAGCAAACCCCTTTACCCACCACACCAGCTGGTTGGTCCCCAGCGGTAAGTCTGTTTTAACAAAATGGTGTTTTGAACAGAAAAGGATGTGGGTTGTCCCAGAGGCTACAGTTAACAGCAGTGAGGAGATGAAGGGGGTGAGGTATGCCAGACAGTCAGCATTGCGAACATATAACAATCTCCTCGACAGTCCTGTGAAGTGCTCTGACAGTCTCTGCTCGGCTTTGGAAACAAGCAAAGGCTACAGTCATAGCGCTCAGCTGAGAACTAAGTGTGGCAGGCCGGCCCCAGCGCTCAGCCTCTGAGCCAGTCAAGTTCATTGCCTTCATCCACACATGGAACTGTCTCTAGATAAACTGTGTTAAGAACAAGTCTTAACAAGTTCACGCAAAATTAAATCCTATCCCGAATCTTTGCTGGCCGCAATGGAATGAGCCAATAGCCCAGTAAGGAGAAGAACTGAATAACTTCAGTTCTGAAGAACACAGAAAAACTGTGTACCTGCATGGCGGCGGGACGGTGCACTTTCTCTCCAAGGGGAGTTTAAAATGTTCTAGAAACAAATGGAAATGGGAACACACTGTACTTGTGATGAGACAGCAGAAGAGGGCTGACGGAAGGAAGGACGGAGCCTAGGGTTTGGAGGAGCACGGGGAGAGGGCTGAATGACAACAGCCAATGAGTCATGCATACACACGCATGAAGATGTACCCAGGACTTGTGCTAACTTAGGAATATTTTAAAATTATACACACACAAAACTTTGGCATGGAGCAAAAAGGACCAAGAAGGAAGTTTATAGCAACAAATGTTTACATAAAAACAATAAGGTCAAGAGGGCAGAATTCAAACGCACAACCCAATGACTCATCTTAGAAAAGCAAGAACAAAACAAACCCCAGATCGGAATAGCTCCAGCTTTGTTCTTTTGGCTAGATTCAAAGCATCCTACACATTCAATGAGATCCCCATCAGAATACCAATGACATCCTCAACAGAGCTGAAAAAAAAAAAACCTCTAAAATTCACATGGAGCCCAAGAGCAAAGCTGGAGGTGTCTGGCTTCAAAATATAGCACTGAGTTGTGGCAACAAAACCAGCATGGTGACAGCACAGGAATACACAGACCTATAGGGCAGAGCAGAAACCCAGAAAGAAGCCCACAAGTCTTCAGTCGACTGATTCTCAACACTGTCGTGAAAACATGCATTTGAGAAATGACAGCTTCACCAACAAACAGTACTGGGAAAAGTTGGACATCTGTCCATGTGCAGAGCTGGGCCTAAGCCCTGTCTCTCTCCTTGCACAGCAGCCAACGAAAAGTGTGTGCAGACCCCAGGGTAGGACTCAGACTTCTGAAGCCAGTAATAGGAAAGACAGCAAATACCTCAGATGCTGGGACAAGAAATCTTTTCCTAGATCAATCCCCAAAGCAGAGAACACAACAGCCAACTTGGTTCAAATCTTGTCCACAGCATAGGGAACATTAGTCAACAAAGGAGAACACAACCCAGGAACTAGGAGAGACTATTGGTGATCCATCTGACAGGGAGTTAGTATCCAGAATACATAAAGAACGCACAAACTTAACAAGGAGCAATCCACCTGTGCTGACAGTTTATGCCAACTTGACACAATCTAAGGTCATCTTTAATGGAGGAGGGAACCTCAATTAAGAAAATGCCTCCATGGGGCTGGGGAGATGGCTCAGCGGTTAAGAGCACTGACTGCTCTTCCAGAGGTCCTGAGTTCAAATCCCAGCAACCACATGGTGGCTCACAACCATCTGTAATGAGATCTAATGCCCTCTTCTGGTGTGTCTGAAGAGAGCGACAGTGTACTCATATACATATAATAAATAAATAAATCTTCTTTAAAAAAAAAGAAAGAAAGAAAAGAAAATACCTCCATAAGACTGGGCTGTACACAGGCACATAAGACATGATTGATGGAGGAGGGCCCAGCCCATTGTGGGTGGGGCCATCCCTGGGCCAGCTGTCCTGGGTTCTATAAGAAAGCAGGCTGAGCAGCTGGGTACTGGTGGCACATGCCTTTAATCCCAGCACTCAGGAGGTAGAGGCAGGTGGATCTCTGATTTGAGGCCAGCATGGTCCACACAGAGAGTTCCAGGACAGCCAGGGCTACACAGAGAAATCCTGTCTCAAGGAGAAAGAAAAAGAAAAAAGAAAAGAACAGAAAGATGAAGAGCAAGCCAGTAAGCAGCACTCCTCCGTGGCCTCTGCATCAGCTCCTGACTCCAGATTCCATGCCTGCTTGACTTCCTGTCCTGACTTCCTTCAATGATGGGCTACAATGTGGAAGTGTAAGCCAAATAAATCCATTTCTTCTTCAGCTTGCTTTTGGGTCATGGAATTTCGCTGTAGCAACAGAAACCTTAACTAAGACACTGTTCAAAAGAAGAAATACAAATGGCCCCCACACATCATAATGATCGGTATCAGCCATGAGGGAAATGCAAATCCAAGCATTAATGAGATACCACTTTGTCCCAGTTAAAACAACTGTAATCAATAAGACAAATAACAGATTATGGGGAGTCTGTGGAGAAAGAGGGAGTCACACAGACAGTCATGGGGAGGCATTGTTAACAGCCTGTATGGAAAACAGTATAGAAATTCTTGAAAAAGCTACGGTATCATGAAATCCAGCTACCCCACTTTTGGGTATATACCCAAAGAAGCAAAGTCAAGATACAAAGAGATACCCAAATCCCCATGTTTAAAGCACACGGTCTCACTAGCTAAGAGAGGAATCAGCATAAGGACCTGTCAACAGACAATGCAGATAAAGAGCAGATATGGTGTGTGCAAGCAATGGAATGCTGCTCATGCACAGAAAGAAAACAGATGAGACCCGAGGACACTGTGTTATGTAAACTCAGAAAGACAAGCACTGTGTATTCATTCACTCTCATATGCAAAAGCAAGAAACAACTGGTCTACCTGTAGTTAACACAGCAACCACTGGGGGCAGCTCTGCATCACACATAAGCTGAGGGCAAGAGGGAGATGCCTGGGCATTTACTAAACCCCTCCCGTGTCTCCTTGATTCTAAGACAGAAACACGGAGGATGCTCTCAGAGTAAATGCTAAGTGTGTGCACATGGGTGATTTTCTTCATGCATTGTTATAAAAAGAACTTGGTCCAAAATCTGCAAATAAAGAGTCATGCAGTCCTCTATACAAGATCCCTTTGGGCCAGGTGAGGAGGTCCATACCTGAAATCTCAGCACTAGGGAGGCTGAGGCAGGAGGATGAGGACTGGATGCACTACACCCCCCACCCCCCTTGGATTACATAGTAAGACTCTGTCTCAGAAAGAAGCAAGCAGGAGGCTGGAGTGATGATTCAGGAGTTAGGAGTGCCTGTGCGCGCGCACACACACACACACACACACACACACCCTTAAAAAGTAAGATTAAAAATTTATTTTAGGGTTGGGCATAGTAGCATGCACCTTTAATCCCAGCACACAGGAGGCAGAGATAGATGGATCTGTGAATTTGAGGCTAGCCTGGTCTACATAGTCAGTTCCTGGGTAAAGCTACCCTGTCTCAAAACAAAAGCAAAACACAAAATACAAAAACAAACAAACAAGGAAAAACCTTTTGAAAAAGAGATTGAACTTTGTTGTTGTTTGAGTTTTTATTTTACTATTTTATTTTTGAGATAGAACCTTGCTATATAGCCTTGCTGGCCTTGAAGTCACAGAAATCTTCCTGCCTCTGTTTCCTGAGTGCTAACTATGCTCCAAGGCCTATGCCATCACGTCTGGCCTTAAATCTCACTTAAGCTCTCTCTACTACAGATTCAGCAGCACAATAGAATATGCACCTGATGGTGAGCCAGTGTAAATAATTTCTGTTTAAAAACAATCTTATTTAGACGCTTTGAATCCTATTTCTTGCCTTGACTATGAAATTTACTCCCCCCCCCCCCCCCGGGATAGAAACTACTTAGGACCTTGGGTTTTGCACCAGGCTCTGAATCACTGGCTCTCCCGGGAGTCTCACCTTTCTTCTTTGAGCAGGACAAGCATCGGTGCTCTTCTCTGATGGGGACCGTATAGCTCTTCATTCTGAAGAAGAAAGATCGTCTGGAGCCAGAATGCACGCGTGGTCGCCCAGTGTGGGGGTGACTGTAAACCTGAGGAGAGGCTTTCACACCAGTAGGAATGAGAAAAGAATAATCACAGATGTGCTACAATCCTCTCCGTCCCTTTCACTCTTCTTCCCATCTCTTAAAAAAGAGATTCCTCTTTGCACATGCTCATGTGTGCGCTTATGCTCATGCGCATGCCCAAGCGCGTCATCTCGGTGGTTATGACTGGCCTGGTGTGGGTTCTGGGAACCAGCTCAGGTCTTCCGGAAGAGCAGCAAGCATTGTTAGCTCTCCAGTCCCTTCTAGTGTTTTACCATATTCAGATAATATTCTGTTTGTGTTCGCTTGGCAGTGTTTTGTTTTCCAGGGGAGAGTGTAGTTCTGCTGGCTTCAAACTTCAGTATTCCCCAACAGACCCCTACTTTAGAGTGTTGGAGTGGTGGTGGCAGTCATCACCACATGCGACATTTTAAAACGCGTCCAATTTATCTTAATACTTCCTTCAGGAAGTAGACAATACAGTTTAAATGGAATGAAAATTTAAAAATGAAGAAAAACTCAAGTACAACAATGATCTCTAGCTTAGCCCACCACTGTTGTTGTGGGGGGGGGGGCTGTTTGATTGTTTTGTTATTGAAAACGGTTCTTACTTTTTAGCCCAGAATGGCCTTGAATTCATTATTCTCCTGCCTCAGCCTCCCTGAATGCTGGGATTGTAGAATGTGCCAAAAACTATGCATTTAATTCCAGTACCGAGGAAATAGAGGCCAGCAGACCTCTGTGAATTCAAGGCCAGCCTCGTCCACACAAGGAGCTGAAGACCAGCAAAGGCTACACAGTAAAACCTGCCTCAAACAAAAATTTAAAACTGGCTAGATCATTCTTCCTTTAATTTTTAAAAACTATTTTTTATTTTACGTATGTTGTGTTTATCCAGTGAAGGTTTGTGCACCTGGTACATGCCTGTGTGTGTCTATGGAGACCACAAGAGGGCATCAGATTGTCTGGAGCTGGGATTCTACTTCCTGCCTCCTTTCCTCCCTCCCTCTAATTCCTGTATGTGGATAGACTTGTAATCAGCCAGCCAGCTTCCTGTCCCTGCCTCCACCCTATTTCTTCCCCACAGTGATATCTCTCTGGAAGAGTAAACTTAAAACATAACAACATAAAAGACAGAAACATCAAAACAACAGATGCCAGTGTAGAGACTCTGAAGGAAGAACTCACTTTTGGTGTCTTTGGGGTTTCTCTCTTAGTGAACCATCACAAGAAAGTTGTTCCTTTACTTTGTCGACATCTTTTGGGTGTAAGAAGTCAAACAAATTCTGTCCCATCAAGCTAGCCTGTTGAGATGGCAGATACACAATCAACATTAGTTACATCACTTTTAGGCATTCCTTCACACACACGAAAGATAAAATCCTCTCCTTGTTAAAGATTGTTTCTCCCCACCTCCCCACACCCCCACCAGTGCTGAGGATCAGACCCACAGGCCCGTGCCAGCCAGGAAAGTTCTCTGCCACTGAGCTACATCTCCAGCCACAAAAGGTGGATTTTTCTTAAGCTCAAATATGCATACATTGCACCACGTGACATTAACTCAGGGTTCTGTCTGTAAATACAAACAAAAATGCATTCTGAGGAGCTGGAGAGATGGCTCTGTGGTTGAGAAGCACTTGTTGCTCTTCCAGAGGACGAAGGACAGCTCACAGCCTTCAGGACTCTAGTGCCAGAAAATCTTGTATACTCCTCTGGCTTCTGTGGTCTACAGACATACAAGCAGGCAGAACACTCATACTCATAAAATGAAATATAAAAAATGAATTTGAAATCAAACCTGGATAGTTACATATAAACTGCATACAAACAGCAATTTCTGATTTTCTTTTAAATCTTGTTACTGTGCAAGCTTACTTGATAGCTCTCAATTTAGGATCATTTCTAAGGCATCAGGATTTAAATTTAATCATTTTCTGCATATGTATGTGTGCATGCATGTCTAGGTGTGTCCATCACCCGCTCTGTTTCTCTGTCTCTGTCTTTCCCTGTGTGTGTGTGCACTGAACCTGGAGTTCACTGATAAGGCTAGAATGACCATCTCCAGGAAGCCCAAAGGATCATCCTGTCTCTGCCTCTTCAGTGCTGAGCCATATGGGTGGTTGAGATTCAAACTCAGGTCCTCACGTTAACACTGCAAGCACTGTGTTGACTGAGCATCTCGAAGCCCATAAAATCTATCACCTTTAACACAATGGAAAAGATTACATCATAGAAGAAAATGAAGCCCAGAGTGTCTGACACATCACGATTCAATATGTGACAAAAACGCAAACCCTTCCTACTCCACAACTCCCAATACTGGGCAAGTCTCACATAATCTATGTATGAAGTGAGAATTTGGGTTTCTTAAAAAGCCCAGTTGTTTTGTGTGTATATGTTTTTGCTTTAATCTAAAGTGTGGGGTATGGGGCTGCTTCAGATTGCCCACAGCAGCTGACTATGATTTGTCTCATGCTCTGGCAGTGAGGAGCCTGATCCTGTCAGCTGAAGATAGTTTACGTTTGGAATTCTGGGGAATCTCGGGAGGGTATAGAAAAGGCCAGAGCCCCGAGAGGCTGTGGTGGCTGCTGGCTTTGCTGTTTTCTGATTGCTTTTGCTGTTTGCTGGATTGCTGGTTAGAGATATCCTGACGATGAAGAGTGGGTTTGCCTCAAGGAACTCGATGCTCCTAATCAGCAGGAAGCAGAGTATTGAGATTTAAGCTCTCTTTTCCCTCCAACCTTTTCTTGATACCCAGTGTTGGGGTTGGAAGGAATTGAGGTACAGAAGGGTGGAAGATATAAGAACTCAATAAAGTAGCCAGTTGTGGGACAAATAGAACCTTGTCGCCAGACAAAAAAACCTGGGAAGGCTGAGTAGATTAAGAAACCCTGGCAATTCTCATAATTGAGAACAACAGACATTTGAATCTGCTCCCAACCCTGTTTCTGTCCTGGAGTACGTGACCAGGACACCCTACATGAGGACCTTGACGACTAGTCCTGTAGCACAGAGCCCAGAGTTCTCCATGCTAATGAGGTTTCTAGATGGGCCTGCCCCAAGGGTTTAGCCAATAAACATCCCTTCCCAGACATTCCTTCCTGCAAATGGTATTTAATCTCTGATCCATCTTGGCTAAATTGTATAGATCTTTTTTGCACTATGAATAAACAGTTTGGACAAGCAAGGACTGTCTCTCTCATACAGAACAGTCATGTTGGGAAGCCTTTGTTTTAGAGCTGTGCCACCTAAGTCTCCTTTGCAGAAGGCCCCGCTGTACTCCAGACACTCAGCCCTGAGCTAAGCCCTATTCCGCACCCCCATCCCCAGGCTCATCAACAGCCCTCCAGCCCCCATTCTGACTTCTCTTAGTTCCCAGTGGCATCTGGGTGTCTGGGAGTTTGGGAACCACAGCCTTAGCCTCAGCCTGTGCCATTTGTCACCTGGAGAGACAGGGGCTGGGGTCCTCATCTTAGGCTGCATTCCGCCTCCCCTGAGCGGTGTGACATCAATGATGGCGAAGCTGGAATGTAGCCGAGTGCACCTGCGTTCTGTCTGCCTGAGCGGTGGTCATACACCCCAGGTGAGGCTAAGCTCAGACCCACAGCCAATGAATTCTTGGAAAGAATACCTAGGCTTTCCGGGATTTGTAGATGTGGCAAGAGATGTCATTGGACCAGTGAGTGCAAGTCCAAGAGAAATATCCAAGGTAATCTCTTACAGTCAGGAAATCAAATGGGGGAGGGGTGCTGCCAGCTCTAGGCCCCACAGCAAAAAAATATGAGCCATTTCCCTCTGGTCATCCAGGAGAAAACAAATGGGCAGAAAAACCACCAAAGCTAAGTATTACTTATCTCATACACACTGCTGAAGGCTGTGCTGTTCTGGATCTGGCCACAGATAAACCTCTTACTCTATCCCTCAAAATTCAGTGTTACAAAATATCCACTGGAGCTTGTGGTCCTTTGCCTTCAGGGACAGTAGGGATGATCTTGGGAAGGAGTAAGTTAACTTCCCAAAGATTCATTGTGTATGCAGGTCGTACAGATGGGGCTTTCAGAGAAGAAATTAAAATTATGGCGTGTGTGTGTGTGTGTGTGTGTGTGTGTGTGTGTGAGAGAGAGAGAGAGAGAGAGAGAGAGAGAGAGAGAGAGAGAGAGAGGCAAATTAATGTGCAGGGGATAGGACTGCTCAGCTGCTACTGTTTCCCTGCATTAAGGGCAAAGACACTCCAGCAGCTGGAAAACATGTGTCCTGGCAAACAATGGTTAATGTTCAGAGACAAAAATTAAAACTGCAAGTAAACGGTGTTGAAATACAGGGTTTGGTGGATATAGGAGCTGAGATGAATATCGTTTCTCCCAAACCCTGGAAAGTGGAGTGGCCACTTCAGCAGGTTTATACACAGTTTATAGGAACTGGTAAATTATCTCAAACAAAGTGTCCAATGGATTACCTGTGCGGGACCAGAAGGGCAAACATGGAAGTTGAGACCTTACGTGGCTGACATACCTATACATTTTATGGGAAAGGGATCTTTTAGAGCAATGCAGTACTCAAATTAATATTCCTTCAGTCTCAGAGACAGCTCATGACAAAATGGGGGTGATGGTGGTGGATGATAGATGTTCCTGGAGAAGATACTGATATGTGTTACCAAAAACAATCACAAGCTGCATCTATTGTCCAAGCACAGGACATCCCAGGAATTGAGTTTCCAAATTTACAAGAGGGGCCACTGCTGAAATACCAATGATCTTTCCCTTAAAATGGTTGGCTGACAATCCTGTGTGGTTGGAGCAATGGCCTATAACTAAGTAAAAAATATAGGCACGTGAGCAGCTGGAGGGTGAACATATAGAAGAGTCTACTAGACCATGGAATTCCCCTGTATTTATTATTTTAAAGAAGAAATTAGGAAAATAGAGGCTGTTAACAGATTCAAGAGTGGTGAGTAGAGAGCAATTCAACCAATGGGTCCTTCACAGCCTGGAATTCCTTTACCACCTTTATTACCTCTGTCATGGCCTATAATAGTAACTGATTTAAAATATTGCTTTTTTTCCACAATCCCTTTGCATGAGCATGATAGGGAAAGGCTTGCTTTCTCAGTACCTACTCATAATAATAATGATAATAGTCCAGAAAAAGATACCATTGGAAAGTCTTTCCACAGAGAATGCTAAATAGTCCAACTCTATGTCAATTGTAACAACTAGAAAGAGTTTGCAGGCACTTCCTCAATCCATTATGATTACATGGATGATATTTTGTTGGCTGATTCTGACACGGATACTTTAGAGAAAATGTTTCAGGAAACACAAAGAATTCTGCCATGCTGGCTGGGGGTTAATGGTTGTTTCTGAAAAAATACAGAGGAGACTCTAATAACTTTTTGAGTCATTAAATAAGTCAACAACAAAAAAATACAACCACAGAAGTACAGATCCAAAGAGATCATTTGCAAACTCTTATGATTTTCAAAAATCAATAGGAGATATCAATTGGCTATGATCTATAGTTGGATTAACTACTCATGAGTTAAGTAATTTGTTTCAAATGTTACAAGGATATTCAGACTTAAATAGTCCAAGATGGTTATTAACAGCTGAATCAAAGAGAGTTAACTATGGTAAAACAGAGACTATGAGATGCATATGTGGGTTGATTAGATCCTAAACCTGATTATATTTTGGTTATTTTGCTTTCAATTCTTTCTCCTACTAGGCTCATTATTCAAAGGGAAGATAGTATGGAATGGCTTTTCTTAGCACATAAACAAAGCAAAAAATTAAAGATTTACATAGAAAAGGTTTCTGAATTAATCATAAAAGGTAGAATAAGACTATATAAATTGTTGGGAACAGATCCAGCCAAAATCATAGTGCCTTTTACTAATGTCAAGATTATGTCATTATGGGTAATCAAAGAAGATCGGCAAAGAGCTTGTAACAGCGAGGCAGTGGTGGTGCACACCTTTAATCCCAGCACTTGGGAGGCAGAGGCAGGTAGATTTCTGAGTTCAAGGCCAGCCTAGTCTACAGAGTGAGTTCCAGGACAGCCAGGGATACACAGAGAAACCCTGTCTGGAAAATAATTAGCCATTAAATATCCTAAAAACAAGCATCTTTGTAGCTGCTTATATTCTCATGCTAGTTAGCTTCCACAAAAACCTGTTTGCAGTGACCAGCAGCAGGTAAGACTGAGGGACCCTGTCCCCTGTTGGCTTTGATTGGTAAATAAAGTTGCCAGTGGCCAATGGCTGGGCAGAAAGACAGAGGGCAGGACTTTTAGGATTCCTGAGCAAGGGAGAGAGGAAGGAGCAGAAAGGGGGGGGGGGGCTGCTGTGCTGGGTAAAGAGGAGAGATACCATGCCTGAGAGATGCAGAGGGTGGAGAGCATAGCCATTATGTAGGTGCCAGGGATAGCAGCCCAAGAAGGCTGCACACCTGGGTCTAGGGAAGCAAAGATGGAATATAAGATTAGCAAGTAAAAACTTGGGAATATTTGGGAGGTGGGATGGATTAGCCACGTGGAGATTAGGAAGTTGCCTAGCCATTGAACTGTTCAAGGTGTTGTGGATAACCCTGGGGCTGATTGTAATCTGATGCTAATTCTGCTCTCCTGTGAGGGGCTTCAGACAAGGAGTGAGTTAACACCTGTGACTTCTTGTGAACCAATCCCCTAATGAATAAAGGAGCCAATCACTGGGCTCATAGGGGGACTTCCAGGTGGGAGAGAGGAAGAGAGGAGCAGGAGAGAGAGAGGCTTTTTGGAACGGGGACAGCATGTAGGTAAGATGTAGCTAGTAGAGTCTCCTGGTATCATGGCGGATCAGCAAGGATTCACCACCAGAGGAATCAGACTTCGATAAGGTTTACAAGATTAGGTTTTAGTTGATGCGCCCAGAGATTGAGTTACCGTTGTTTCTGGGCTAAGTTTGTGTTGTGTTTTCCTTCACACAGCGGAGGCTCGTCTGGGTTCCAGAGAGAAAGGTACAGCAGCAAAGTGTGGGTTTGCCTGATGTGCACCACAGAGGCCATGGAGGTATTGAAGCATGGGTCTGGTGTGGTAGTGACCCGCCAGTGGGAACCTAGTGAGCTGGGTGGAGAGGTCGTGGAGCCCTGAGTCAGAGCTCCACGAGATGAAAACGGTCAGCCATTGCGCGCCAGTGAATGGCCAGCCAGACTGCCGGGGATGAGAGGACCAGGGTGTAGTGCGGGGACATGTGCTGTACATTCCATCTTTTTTTATATTTCCTGTGTGTGTGTGTGTGTGTGTACTTCATTCTGGAACCCAGAATATTGGGGAGGGTAGTGAGGAGCATGGCCGCCACTGCCTCTGGGGTCAAATTGAGTAGCATTAATTGGGTACAGTTATACATCTTTACATATCTTTAGTTTATAAAAAGAATGAGATGGATTCTCCCACATTTTGTAAAGGGAACACCAATTCATGAAGCACCTATATTCTATACGTTCTATGATGCAAATAAGTTGGGAATGGCAGGCTAAAAGTCAGACAAAAATAAGCAAAGTAATTCAAAGCCCATACACTTCAGTTCAAAAATCAGAGTTGTATGTAATCCTTATGCATTATTAGATTTTCCTGAATCTCTTCATATAATTACTCTCAATATGCAGAAAGCGTTGCTTTGTATCTAGAAACTGCTGAATTTATTCCTGGTAATTCAGAATTGACTTTGTTAATCTGAACACCACAACATGCAATCAGAAATAGAAACGATTATATCTTACTCATATTCTGTCTCATACAGGTTTTCGGTCCATCGGCACAAGGAAATGAAGAAATTGATCAATCATTGAAGATGTGTTAGGAGCCTTGAAAATTCATGAAAATCACTATGTTAACAGTAAAGGTTTAAAGAAAAAATGTCTATACCTGGCAACAAGTCAACTAAATTATAAGAAAATGTTCTACTTGTTCTTTGTATAATCAGACTCCATTGCCCGCCAGAAGTAACCCTAGGGTACTGAATGACCTAAGATCTGACAGATGGATATGTTTCAGTTTCCTATGTGTGTGCCTTTGTGTGCACATGCGTGTGTGTGTGTGTGTGTGTGTGTGTGTGTGTATGTATGTATATATGATATGTTCCAATTAGAAGATGGATCATCTATTCTTACACCCAGCTGTCTCCAGCTTTGGGTTCTTTGCTCTCAAGCTTCCCACACAGAGGTTCAGACTTCTCCTTCTGTCATCTGTCCCTTTACCTGCTAACCCTAAAACTGAACGCAGTAGAAACCAGAGGGAGGCACTCTCCATCAAAGCTGGGCTCCACCTGGGTCCTACAGACACACACACACACACACACACACACACACACACACACGCTCTGTGGGACTGCTTTGGAGACAAACTTCCCAGTAGCTCCCTGAAGCAAAGTGGAATTTAGCATGAGGAGCTGATTAGCAGGCTGGTTACGTGAACAGTGTGGTTTGAGTGAGTTGCCAGCAGTTGGATCAAAGCTATTATTTGATGCGTATAACTTAGCAATGAGCGATAATGGGGCTGCTGAAAGGGACCAAGAAGTATGACCCACACTTTTCAGAGACTGGAGCATGGCATCTTATTTGGCCATTACATCCTGACTGCAGGCACTGCTCATGACAATGGACAAAGGTAGGGTCCAGAAAATGACGTTGCAGGAGATGCCAATGATGGTCACATGACATTACCTCTCAATGCTGGTCATAAGAATTCACTCTCCTCACCATCATCCATGTCTCTCCAAGCTCTAATGTAGGCAAAGAGAAGGAGGGACCAGACCTAGCTTCAATGTAGAATTTGTTAAGAAGAAACCAGTACCACATGAAAAACATGGCAGTTTGATACCTGATCATAATGTAGCGCTTTGGAGACAGATTTAGAAACGAAAAGAATTCTCTCTCTTTCACATCCAACCACGAATAGGAAGCCTTCTGCTGTCTAGGATTAAAACAAAACCAAGACTGAGTAATTTCTCTTGTACTCACTCAGCTTTCAAGAAAATTACTGTGGCACTAAAACTCAGAGCTGTTCGAGAGCTGGCAGGTTCCAGTCTACAGTTTTCATGCCATGTATAAAGAACGTCAAATTGAATTCTAGTCTAAAGGTTTTGACATAAAAAGTTAAGGTATAGATTATTTAGTTGAGATATCTTTTATTATCAAACTACTTTACCATGTGTGTAGGGGTCATGAAACTAGAAAGAGAACAGGAGAGGAGAAGAGACAGGATGGGAAGGTGAAGGGAGAAAAAGAGACATAGCCGGACATTGTGACATGAAAGCATTATTCGGGGTGAGAAAGGGGCCAGCAAGAGGGAACAGGAGAGGGTATGAAAGGCTAAATGGACAAAATATATATGTAAGTAAGCCACATGTGGGTACTGGGAATCGAACCTGGATCCTCTGGAAGAAAAGCCAGTGCTCTTAACCTGTAGGTTATGTCTCCAGACTGGACATTCTTGATAAGAACGCTTTCTGTGCTTTTTGAATTATGATGTCACATATTAATAATACATTTAAAATATTCTAATATATTTTTCTATTTTTGCATTGCTCAGCCCGCTGATCACCCTGGGTAAGTCACCTGCATAGAAAGGGATACAGCTTTACAGGGGCCCTGGTATGGTGTTCCATGGGGCAGTGTTCTCTTTTGTGGTTCAGGCCGGATGCAAAGTTGCTATGTAGTTGAGGTCAACTTTGAACTCCTGATCCTCCTGTCTGCACCACCCAAGTTCAAGGACTTCAAGCATACACCACACTTAGTGCATGCAGAGCTGAGGCTCAAACCCAGGGCTGGGTGTATAGTAGGCCAGAACTCTGCCAACTGAGTTATATGCTTAGTGCTCTGACTGATGCTTACATGCAACAACCAGGAGAAGACTGGGGCAGACATGTTCTGGGGGAGAGCTGGGTAACCGGAGTGGTGAGTGGATGAAGCCTCCATGACAGCAGCTGAAAGCACTTTGTATGATAATCCAACCTAAAGATTGCTTTGTATCCACAGATTTCACTGTCCAGGGCTCAGTGGGTGCCAAGCCTGATGACCTGAGTTTGAATCCTTGGACCTACGTGATGGGAAGAGAGAACCCACTTCCACAGGTTGTTCGCTGATCTGTGCATGCACACATACACACGCGCGCACACACACACATACACGTGCACACACACACATACACACGCGTGCACACACACATACACACGTGCGCACACACACATACACACGCGCACACACACATACACACGTGCGCACACACACATACACACGCGCACACACACATACACACGCGCACACACACATACACACGCGCACACACACATACACACACGCACACACGCACGCACACACATACACACGCGCGCACACACACACATACACACGTGCACACACACACACATACACACGCGCACACACACACACATACACACGCGCACACACACACAGACACACACACACACACACTGTGACATGCATTCCCCTCCCTTGACAAACCAATATAATAAAATGTTTTAAATGAACTGTCCAGAAACTGGGGGATACAGTTCAGCTAAGAGCACTTACTGTTCTTTCAGAGGACCAGAGTTTGGTTTCCAACACCCACATCAGGTGATTCGAACTGCCTGTAACCCTGCTCCAAGAGAACCTCTGTCCTTTGAGGGCACCCCAACCCCACATACACACAGAGAGACACAAACGCATGCATGAATAAAAAAATAAATCTTAAAGACCAAGTTAAAATAAAAGAGTAACTTTTTTAAAAGTTAAAGAGAAATGGACATAAATATTTATGCACATTCTAGTTAGTAATAGCACCTGGCAAGACCATCAACCAAATTCTCCACTGTGAAGTTTGCAAAGCCCAGCCCTAGAGGGACTAGGCCAAGACAGCAGATCTCCAAAAGACTCATCCCTAGTCTTCAAATGACAGATCTCCAGGAACTGGACTCCAGGTGGGTGGCTCTGGGGAGGTGGCAGGCGTGGCTGATCCTTGGCACAAGGGGAGTGTTTCCAGTTCTAAGGGGTCTGTTGTGGACAAATCCAGGGGTTTGTTGTGGACAAACCTTATAGGAAGTGTGCATTCTCCCCAACTAATAAGGCATTAGCTTCTTGTCTTCATGTCTCATTTAAGAGATGTGAGACACAGGCTCTCTGACATCTATGACAGGGTGAACTCAAGAAAACCTGCCCCCATCCAAATCCAGCTATAACCACTTACCTTGAGGATCAAGTAACTGAGTTTCTTATCCTGAATAAATGAAGGTTTAGAGTTTTCTCCTAAGAAAAACTCTGTCATGCCTAAAGTCAAACAGGTCAGAGTTACTGAACATACAGAGAAAGAAATTTGATAATAGCTCAGTCAACACCAGCTGTGCCCTGCCACTGTTGATACAGTGACTTGAGGTGGCATTCACAACGTCTTGGGACCTTTATGGCTATTCACTCCCCCTCCCCTCCTTTCTTCCTATTCTTTTTTTTTTTTTCTGAAATAGGGCCTTCTGTATCCTGGGCTGGCCTTGAACTCACTATCTAGCCCATGATGCCCACTACCCAATTGCTCAGATTATAGGTGTGTGACACCACATCCAATTTATATAGTGCTAAGAATGCAACCCAGAGCTTCAAGCATGCTGAGCAAGCATTCTTCCAACTGAGCTTCAGGAGACAGGAGACAGTCCAGGCTGGCCTTGAACTCATGACAATCCTCCTGCTTCAGACTACAGTATTCTGGAACGTTTAACAAACATTATAGATTCATAGACTTAAGAAAAAGGAAAAAGGAAAACCCCTTTAAAGATCACATAGAGACGTATGATAATGTCTGACACTAAATAAAATGTACCTGGCATAACCATTTGAGATCTTATTTCAGAGATTATATTAAAATGGAAGTTTCTAAACAACTAGACAGTCAGGAGGGCTCATCAATGCAAAGCTCAACTTGTGAAGAGAAAAGGATAGAACCACATTCTCAAAAACATCCAACACCAATGTGTGGCAAAAGGGTTCCAGTGGTCAGGCCACAGAGTCAAGATGCCCCAGAACATAGGTCATTCTTAAGAAGGAACCAGCAGTCCTTGATAAACTAAGTCGGCCCAGTCCCTCCTGCTGGGGATGATAGGAGGGGCTACATCCTAAGCCACTTGAATCACAGGTTGCTCATGGCTAGGTTTGCAGGTCACATTTAGTTATGACCTAAGGGCTGAACTGATGACCTGGAAGCCCACTCCAGAAACAACGAGGCCTCCTATGCTTTGGCAGAGTTTCCTTGGAGCAGCAGCATCTGAAGGGAATCTGCCTGTGTCCTGAATTTTCTACAATGAGTGGCTACTGCCATGCAGCAGCCCTGGGGCTGACACTGGGGATGTGGGGAGGGATAAGGACGTAGCCCCAGGGACAGGCTAGGGCTTGGGCAGTGAGACCTGTTATTGGAACACAGTGCAGAAGTGAGTTAAGGAAAGCAAAAATGGAACCCCCAACCAGGAAAACGAGGGAGGGTATCCTAGAGACAGAACCAGGGCTGTGTTGCTAGACCTGAAGCTATGGGGAGCCTGGCCAAATACATGCATACTGGGACCTTAAGAATAAGCTATTAGAGGCTGAGGGATGGCTCAGTGGTTAAGCGTATGGGCTACTCTTGCAAAGGACCCAAGTTTGAGCCCCAGCAACTACACTGGGTGGCTCAGAGCTACCTGAAACTCTAGCTCTAAGGGATCTGGCCATTTCTTCTGGTCTTTGCTAACACTCAAGTACTTGTACACATGTGCACACACACACAGACACACATACACTAAGGCAGATATGGTGGCAAATGTCTTTAATCCCAGTACTTGGGAGGCAGAGGCAAGCAGATCTCTGAGTTCGAGGCTAGCCTGGTCTTCAGAGAGAGTTCCAGAACAGCCAGGGCTACACAGAGAAACCCTCTATTGAAAAGCCAAAGAGTAGTAGCAGTTAGCCGCTGGAGCTGGGTATAAGGGTACATGCTTGCAAATAATCTTAGCACCCTTGATAAAAATAACAGTAAAGTGTTTAATGTTTGTGGGAATTAAAAAAAAATCATTTTCATGCCAATCAAGCCTTTGATTAATTTTCCAGTAGCCAGGCATATTTTACCAGATATTGAGCTGTGGAGGGGATAGGAGGACATTGGTTCTTGGTTCATTTAGTTTGAAAGTAACCACTGGAACAGTAGGGCAAAACAGTCCCACCCTTCCTTACAGTGACTCTTCTGTGGACGATCCTCTGATGGCGGCTGTCTAAACTTTTGCGGAATGATCTGGCTGTGCTGGGCCAAGCTTATTGGAGTTCAGAACCAAACGTCTTAACCAGTCTCACTGAGTGTTGTGCTGACTCAGGCTTGCTCAGGCTGTGTGGACGAGCAAGTGACCACAGGTCAGCTGACAGAGGGGCCACGGAATCTGCTCCAGGGAACTGCTATGACCTCCCTGCACACACCTCTGCTGGGACACAACTCCCCCCGACCCCCGTGTGTGTGTGTGTGTGTGTGTGTGTGTGTGTGTGTGTGTGTGTGTAGGGGGTGGGTGGTCACTTCCCTTCTACCATGTGGGTCCTGGGGATCAAATTCAGGTTGTCTGGCTTGTTGACAAGCTCCTTTACCTGCTGAGCTATGTCACCAGCTCTGCACTGGATGTCAATGACCTCACTGTGGATCTGGTCCCCTCGTCAACACAACAGAGACTTTGCCTCATCCCCCATCCCCTACCTCTCTCTCTCTCTTCAACCCCAGTACAAAATAGGTTTGCAGCTGGTGCTAGGTTCATGAGTGCTGAATTAGCTGACGGACTTGTGGCTTTGCTTCTCCTCCCCCTGGGACAAGGCTAATGTGAAGGTACTTGGGTCACCTCTTGAATGCTGTCAATAACCTTGATGGAGCCTGAGAGTTCTCATTGCTAAAGGGAAACACAAATGACTTGCCCAACCCCTAGGAGTAGATAGAGACTGGTATTTCCCAACAATCATGAAAACCAGATCTCCAAGCACTCTCTGAAAGAAGGTCCAGAGAGCTCTGCTCGGCAGCAGCCCCAGCCCAGCCAGGTTGCTGCAGGTGTCCACACAACAACCTTACCTCTGAAATCCTTGCTCTGTGTTTGGCTTCACAGGCAGAGATCTCTAAGTAGGAAACAAGGCAGCCACTGTGCACTCTGTTTTTATACTTTTGTTTGTTTGCTTTGAGACAAGGTCTCACGTATCCCAGGCTGGCCCTGAGCTCCTAATCTGCCTGTCTCCACCTCCCGGTGCTGGGATTTTTTGGTGTCTGACACCCTACCTTCTGACATGAAGACAAGGTCACCACTCAGTGTGTGTGTGTGTGTGTAAGGTGGACTGACATGTTTGTACCAAATCTTCACAACCAGGACCAACCAGAGTAACAGCAATTTGGTGCAGAGTCAGTGCCTGGTCCAGAGCAGCTGTCATTCTGACTTACCTCTCAGAGACCTCAAGTACTGCACTGCCCTCTTCAAGACGCTGAGCTTGTCCAGTTTGTGGGCTGTGGGGGTGTGGAGGGATCACGGATGACAGTTTCTGAATCAGATGGTTCATCTTGTCTCTCCGCCGCTTTTCTGTCTGGCTGTGAGCTTCCCTGGAAGGAAGGAACGAAGGAAGGAACGAAGGAAGGAATGAAGGAAGGAAGGATGATCCACCTCCTTGGCTATTGTTCACCCCGTCATCCAGCCCACCACACTCAGGATGCTCTTCCTCCCAGATGCATTTATGTGAGAAGCCAGAGCTTCTGGGGAAAGTGCTTGTAAATCCATCTTACCTCTACCTCATCCAGCGCCTTTGACCATGAACTTCCTAAGCTGAGACACCTGTGTTCTGAGGCCCTGGCTTCTCCCTCCCTCCTGTGGAAGAGCAGGCAGCCTCTGCTAGTTGAAGTGGACTTGGTATGTGCACAGCTGTCACCCACACATGCTCCATTCTCGTCCAGCTCCTGATTAGGTCTAGAAAACATTTGAGCCCCTACTCTGAAAAACAGCTGTGCTAACCCTAGCATTAGTGTGGCTGTGACCTTTAACCTCAAGTCTTTGGTTTCCAGCTAGCTGTGTGAAGGCACACAGTCTCCACTGGAGCAGTCACTCCCAGCCAACTTCTTCATCTTTAAGATCATGGTGGCTCAAGCCTTCAGGCTTGGCACTGGGAGACCAATGCAGGAAAACCACTGCAAGTTCAAGGCCAGCCTGGTCTATGCAACTAAACCCTGTCTCAAAAGCAGCAAACCAATGATAAGTCCACACCCTGTCCACCATCCTAGAAAGTATTTTACAATTTGTATTTCATTTACTACTGCTATTTATCATAATCATCATCACCGCCATCCTCCTCCTCCTCTTCTTCCTCCTCTTCTTCCTCCTCCTCCTCTTCCTCCTCTTCTTCCTCCTCCTCTTCTTCCTCCTCTTCTTCCTCTTCTTCTTCTTCCTCCTCCTCTTCCTCCTCCTCCTCATCCTCATCCTCCTCATCCTCATCCTCATCATCATCGTGGGTGCACACCACAGCACGCAGATGGAGTTCAGGGCCTCTTTGCACTTTTCATGTGTTAAGGCTTGAATTCTGGTTTTCAAGCTGAGGGGACCTTTGCTCTGAGCCCGTGGCTTCTGTGACTTCCTCACCTCCTCTGTTCTCCTTGCTCGGCTCAGCACCTTAAACAATTTATCAGCTTCCCTTGGCCTTAAATATTGGTGTCACCATGGTCCCCTGCTTGGTGCCTATCTCTCCACTCTGCAGAGCACCTAGGAGAATGCATCCTGCCTATGGCTCCCCACGGCTCCCTGGCTATGTACTATGAAAATGTCTGTCATAATTCCTCCTTCAGCCTTTGGAAGCCGTCCTGCCCCCAAATGCCTCCCAAGAAATCTGCAACAACAACAACAACAAAAATCCAAACTAAATGCATTCCCTGCATGTCCCTCCCTCGTGCCCCTCCCTCTGTGTGGTGGACCTTGGATGCCGGGCCACAGATATTCATTCTCAACCCTCCTTCTTTTTTTCCCCAAAGGGCCTAACTGTCACAAAGCTCATTAGAGTCTGTTTTTTATGATATTCCACAGTTATGTCTCCCTGTCTCGAGCCACCATCAGCCTCACTCTGGGATAGTGCGTGGTTCCCACAGCCTCTAAATCAGCTTCCGTCTCCTGTTCTGTGTTACCCACACTTCCAGAATTACTACTCAACAATCCTCACCCAAAGGATACTGCTCTCCATTTGAAACACAGTGTGTCTTACTCTACCAGGTGTCACACAGTAGGCTCTTTTATTTTATTTATTTTTTTAATTGAGGGGTAAAGAAATGGCTCATTGCTTAAGAGCATTGCTGTTCTCGTGGAAGACCTGGGTTCTGTCTCTACACCCACAGGTGACTCACAACTGCCTGTAACTCCAGTTCCAGGGGACCCCACACCCTCTTTTGGCCTCTGTGGGGTATCAGATTCCTTGGAGTTGGACTTGCAGGGAGTTGTGAGTCTGTGGGTGCTGGAATCCAGACTCAGGTCCTCTGCAAGAGCAAGTGCTCTCACCTGCTGAGACATCTCTTTAGCCCTACATAGGAGGGTCTGGGTAAATGTCGAATGACTACATACCACAGAATCTGGTCACCGTCTCTTTGAGAGGGTCAGCTATCTACCCAAAGCCAATAGAACCACAAGAAAGAGGCCATTCTCACAGGATCTTCTTTACAAGTATTAAAAAATCTGGGGCTATGGGCACAAAAATGTTCATATATCCATGGACTGCCTTTCTCGACCTAAGTGAGATATCACAGAGATCCAGCATCTGGCAAAAACTACATTTTGAAAAATCATGGAAAATGCTGGGGGCAGAGGAGGACTGGGCCAGGGCGAACCTCTGGGGAGCACATGCCTCGCCCTCTTCCCATGGCAGGGAGACCAGCAGGTGAACTTACCTGATGCCACTGGGCACTGCCACTCCTGTTCTTGTTGAAAGAAGGGAGGTAGAGGGATCCTGGGGAAGGTTTTCCACCATTGTGTCTGTCAGGAATTTTGACCTGGAAGGAAGGAGGTCTCTGGTCACCCCTGGGATGGTGAGTCTCCATCTTCACCTTGATGAGATTTATAATCATCTAGGAGACATACCTCTGGGCGCTCCTAGAGAGGCTTAACCTAGGAATGAAGACCCACACTGAATTATGGAGTTCTAGGCCAGCCTGAGCTACATGAGTTACAAAGTGAGCTCCAGTGTAGCCATGCTTACATACTGAAGTTATGTCTCAAAAAAAACCAAAACAAACAAACAAAAAAAAAAAGGACAAAACCCAAAAATCCATAAAGTTCAAAAAACAAAAACCCCAAATCCTAGTAGGAAGGAACTATCATTTGTTATCACTGATAACTCAGGATGAGGGGACATGTTGTTAGACTTGTGACCGTTCACCTGTACATGTTGTTAACAGGAGAAAGGCGGAGAACACAGGCAGTAAGAACAGGAAGAAATCTCCCAATCATGTGCAATTGGCCCGGGAAGTACTTTGTTGAATCATACCAGCACCATTGTCCCAGGGTTCAGAGCTAAGAGATGACGGGTCCCGGTGAGACCTGAGTTAAAAAAAGATCCAGTATGTCCACCTGCGTTCTCTGCTCTGACTCAGAACTTTGCTCCCTGGCTTTCTCACTCACATACAATGCCAGCCTGAGATTTGTCCCTAATGCTTTTACTATATAATCCTAGATTT